>SNQJ01S0024555.1:26149-76562 GCA_010110895.2 Picea sitchensis | reverse complement strand
TCCCTCCAACTTAGCTTCCATCTCTTGTAGTTCATATTTTGTTACTATCTTCTTTTGTAAATCATTTATGTCCCTACGCATTTCTTCACCTTCATCAAGAGTCCAAGTAAGATTGTCTGGAGGCTTATTTGGTGTAGAAGTTCCCTTTTTGGATGGCATGTTGGCCAAGTATCACTTTTGAACCTTTATTTTGAGGTGGTTCTACTAGACAATATTTCTTCTTTTGTATCTCCCAAGTTTTGGCCCTTCTGGGTATGAAAATTTATTTTATGTAGTTCTTTGATATTTATTCTCTGCAGTGCCATAGGTCTGATCAAAATTGGATGTGCCAAGTGGAATTTACGGTAACTTCCCCACAACTTGCTGATTTTTGTCCTTTCCAGGAGATCTCACTTGTATAGCGTGCCCTGCACAAAATAATTGATATAAAATTATGAAACTTGTACCATAAATACTACAGACTGTCCACTATCCAATGAAACTAGTCCCACTCAATTTGGATACTCTAGGAAGAAGTTATCATTGTTTTACCTGGAACACCTTCTTGAGACTAGTTAATAGGACTAGTCAGATACCCTGTCTTCCACAGGGTGTATCTACAAATGTAAGATGACCCAGAAGATGAAATGTTTACCAAACATACCTTACTAATTTATGTGAATATCCTATGGATTTCAGGGTCTGAAATGTTACAAAAAAAAGTTTATAGTGAAAATTCCGCAATGACTCAATTCAGGATGGTTCCAAACCCTATCTTACACAGGCTGTATCTCCGAAAGTATAAGGCTTCAAGAGCTGAAATTTTAACCCAACATACCTTGATCCGTCTACTAAATATCCTTCAAGTAGTTCTTTCTGAAACGTTGTAGAAACGAATTTATAGCGAAAATTCCAAGGTGTCGCAGATGTAGCAACGAAACCCCAAGACCTTGAGCTCTGATACCATATGTTAGGAACCAAATATCAATATAGCATAGAAAAACCTCAGAATAAGTACTCAATGCCTTGAAAAAGAGATAATTTCAGATAATAAGCCTCTTCGAGGGGGAAACCTCCTTTTACCCCACATAAATGTTCAAGTAAAAGATAATTCCAAATGAAAATGTCTCCTTGGTATATATAGGAGACTAGGAGGTATAATTACAACTAATGGAATAAAGCCGGCATATATAAAATAACATTACTAATGTAATATGCCCCAATTAAGGGGTAATGAGCCAATATTAGGGCTTAACACTGGGTTATAATGTTCATTCCATCCCTATGGCTTCTAGTCCATTTTCTTATGGTATGCCTAACTTCACTTCGCAGTTTTCGACTACCATTCTAGCTGCTGGCCATAACGCGAGCATTGGACTTGGGGGCACTACACCTCCTTACACTCCATTTCCATTTGGTGGTTCTCATATCCCCCAGACGAACCCTAATATAGGAAGTGTCCCTGCTCTTAACCTCAGTTCTAATACTTTTACGGTTGGATGGAAAAACCAACCTGGCAGACAAGTTTCGTCCTACATCCCTACCTCCTCGGTGTTGATTCTGACCAATGATTTTGGCATGAATAATCCACTTCAATCCTCCGGGTTTCCACCCAGAGGAGGTCAGTCTTACACTTTGGGCAAACCCCAATCCAGATCCAATCCAGTTGAAGGAATTTTTTATAACCCCTAGCCCGGATCTAATCCAGCTGGGGGAAATTTTCATAACCCCCATCAGAACATTCCTACTGGAATGATATCCAACCCACCTTATAAGAATCATACCAGAGGAGGGCCTTATAATTCCAGACAGGGCTTTGGTTCTTACCAGAATCTTGGGTAGAATACAGTGCCCAACGCACAATCTTTCATGGTAGGATGGGGGCCAGATGTCGCAACCCCGTCTCCCTTTTCTGGCCACGCTTAATCTGCCAGATTTGGCTAATTTAATGAATGAACTGATGATTCATGATCTCACATGGCCCCCCATCCCCACCAAGATTCCTTCGGACATCCCAAACTTTGAAGGTAAGAATGGAGAGGACTCTGGTGATCACGTCACTACCTTTCACCTTTGGTGCTCATCAAATTCCCTTAACCATGATTCTATTAGATTACAATTGTTTCAACACACTCTCATTAGAGTTGTTGCGCAATGGTATATTGAGATACCTAGGGGGACATATGGGTCATTTAATCAGTTGGTGATGGTATTTCTCAACCACTTTCAATCGCCCATTCGTTATGATGTTGGCCTCGAAATTTTGTCGACTTTACGCCAGGACACCGCCACTCATATCTTGTATCATATCCAGGAGTGGCGTAGACGGAGGTGGTTGATTAATAATCCTATAACCCTAGCCTTTCTCCTATAATGGTTCCTAAATTATTTTCACCCTCCTATATAAAAGGACGTTGCTACTTCTGAGGTCTCCACTGAGGAAGAAGCTATCTTTAGAGCCCAGCAACTAGATTTTATATATGCTCAATCTGGGATGTTATATCACCTTCTTCAAGAAGCACCGCAGTCAAGTTATGACCCTAGAAAAAATCTTGAACCTCATGCCGATGGCATTGTAGGATCTGCCAATGTAAATTTCATAGACTCGATGACAATCCACTTGAATAATTTGTCTCTAAACCAGTCTGTTGGAGGACCAACTTCGTCTGTGTCTTCCAACCCCACTTAGTCGATGGATGTACATTCCATGCAATCGTCAAAAAACCCAAATGGTGACCAGCAACGAAGCGGGAATAAAAGTAAAGGTCGAAATAATCGTAAGGGTGGGAAAAATGGTAATAAAACTAAGGACAAATATAAGAATGGGAAACCAAATGATAATGTTGGAGAGGGCAAGAAATAGAAATGTAAGGTGAAGTTTCCTTGTAAATTTTGTACCGATGAACACCTTACACATTTATGCCCCAAAACTCACAGAGGCTGTGAGGCTTTTGAATCTCCTGCCCGTTGTGTTGATGAATCCATTCCCACATAACCATCACTTAGCATCGAGCTCTTTGAATGCTAGAAATGCGACCAATGGGAGTCAAAACCCACCACCGCAACATGGTGACTGCGTATGTATCAACATGGTCGATTTGAAATTTGATATAGCCACTTGATCTCGAGATTATAGCTCTTCGCAAGCTAACTCAGGTCTAGAAGCTCCCCCTCCTCCTCCGGAGACAAACTTACAGATTGAGAAACCAGAGCCACCGCCTCGTATTCCGAAAGGAGTACTTAAGTCCTCTACCCACAATCCTAATTCTAGAGCCGCCCAAAACTACTCTATTGTTGAGAACCTAGGCCAAATCCCTTGTGTGATATCAACTTTGGCGGTACTCCAGATGTGTCCTTCATAGAGGAATGCCTTACTCTCTCCCTTAGGCACTCTAGAACCCAGTGGCTCAAAAGTTATCAAGTTTGATGTCATGTATATGAAGCCTCGCTTACCATACCATATGGATTTCCAAATCCACGTGGAGTATTCCAAGTATACCATCAAATGTGCAGTTTTTGATGAAGGCACTGTCACCTGTGTGATGTCCCTGGTCTGTTGGAAATATCTCGGCTCTCCAACCCCTTCCAATTCATCGAACATGTTGACTGCATTTGACGATCATTCCTTCCACCCTCACAATATTCTCCATGCCTTTCCAATCCAATTAGTTGGGAAGACTGTAGAGGTGGAGGTAGAGGTAGTTGATGTGCCTCTTGATTATAACCTGTTGCTAGGTCACAATTGGACCTATGCTATGGTTGTTGTCGTATTGTCGGTCTTTTGTATGCTTTGTTTTCATCATCAAGGGAAGATCGTGACAGTCGATCAATTTTCCTTTGCGTACTCTAGTCCTAATGCATCTGTCGGACCGTCGATCCCTGTGATCGACAATTCTCAGCCGACAACTGAGAATATCAGTGTCAGAATTTATTCCTCCTTTATGGGTACTTTCAACTTCTCGACACCGAATCACCACGTTTAAGCCATGTCTAGCAGGCCTGCTTCGACGGAGATGTCCATTCCTTTCTACACTTCCTATTTTAGTGATCCATGTACCCTACCTTCCCCAACTTCGTTGTGTGAAGGAAAGTCACATGCTAGCATGGCCATGCCACTATCGGCAGCAGAGATTGTGTATCAAGTTGTTCTTGATTCTTCCACTGATCCCGATCCTATTACCTCGCCAATGAATCAGGAGGATCCTGTTCTTAGGCATGTATGGGCCACCTCATTGTCTTATTCACATGATTTCCTAAATGAGACTTTTCCTTTGGACGAATCCACCCTCGAAGCCATGAATGGTTCCGATAGACCTTGGGATGATATGCATCATCGATCTTATTTTTTCCAAAGTCTTGAGAGAATCGAGCAAGATGACTTTCGGTCTACTTTGAGTGAGATAGTTAGTCATGCCGTAGTTCCACTTGATACCCAAAGAATTTATGTCGAAGGAAATATGGTGAGTATTTATCCTACCGTCTCGATTGATATATCTCGTACCCCTGGCAAGACTGAAAACGTAAATATAGGTGCAGATTGTTCACCAGAAGAAATTATGATCTACACCAATATCTTCAAAGAATTTTGAGATGTATTTTCTTGATCATATGAAGAGATGTCAGGGATTGACCCTCGTATTGTCGAAAATGAGATTAGAACTTATTAGGATGCTAAACCTGTTCGACAACGTCTTAGAGTTGTGAATCCTAGGAATGCCCCTACTATTAAGGCGAAGTTGGAGAAGCTACTTAATGTTGGCTTCATCTACCCGGTTCCTTTGACCGAATGGGTATCCAACCTTGTTCCTGTGAATAAAAAGAAAGGAACCATCCATGTATGTATGGAATTTCGTGACCTGAACAAGGCGTGTCGTAAAGATAACTTCCCCACACCTTTCATTGATCATATTCTCAATGAGTGTGCGGGAAGCGAGATATTTTCTTTTATGGACGGATTTTCAAGGTATAACCAAATCCGAATCAAACCTGAGGACCAACACAAGATAGAATTTATATGTCCTTGGGGTACCTTTGCATACCAGAAAATGCCTTTCGGCCTTAAAAACGTCGGAGAAACCTTCCAACCTTCCAAAACTTTCTCTTTTCATGATCTTAAGCACATAGTCGAAGCCTAACTTGATGATATCGTTGCTCACTCCCACAAGAGAGTGGATCATGTTATGCACCTTCGACTTGTTTTTGAAATATGTCGCTACTATAGAATCTGTTTGAACCCTCATAAATGCATCTTTTGCGTTAAGTCTGGTTGTCTTTTGGGATTTTTAGTCTCCGATACTAGGATCATGGTAGATCCTCTTAAGGTTGAGGAAATACTTCAATTTCCTCCCCCGCGCACATTTAGACAACTTCAGGGTTTACAAGGGAAAGCTAACTTTCTACGTCGATGTATAGTGAATTATGCCAATATCACTAAGGGTTTCATGTGCCTCTTGAATAAACACACCCCTTTTATCTGGGATGAGCGAGCCAAGTAGTCTTTCTATGCTTTGAAGAAAACCTTAGTATCGGACCCTCTACTGAAGTCTCCTGATTACATTAGAGATTACTTGCTTTATATTGCCGCGTCTGAAGAGAATATTGGTATGGTTCTAGTTCAGGAGGATGATGAGCTCCATAATCATGTCATCTACTATCGTAGTCGAAATTTAGTCGGCCCTGAGCTTAATTACTCTCACGTTGAAAAACTAGCTTTGGTTGTCGTTCACACAATCCAATGTTTACGTCACTATATATTGTTTTGCAAGACTACTGTGGTTGTTGATGTTAATCCATTTCAATACGTCCTTACCAGGTGTATCATAGGGGGGAAATATAATAAATGGATTGTCATTTTATAAGAGTTTGATCTCAACTTCGCTTCGGCAAAGTCTAAGAAATCATTGGTCTTCGCAGAGTTAATATTTGATTTTCCACGATTAGATGAGGATGTTATAAATGTTGATTCATTTGTCGACAAACACATTTTGCTTTTCTCGTCATATGAACTCTGGTATGGATACATTGTCTTATATATTCAAACCTTGAAGTTCGCTCAACATCTCTCATGAGATGACCGATGACATATTATATACCAAGACAAGAAGTATACTATCGTCAATGACACTTTATATTGTCGAGGAATAGATGATATATTATATTGTTGTTTAACTCACGGAGAGGTTGAGTAAGTCCTAAACGATTGCCACAAAGGGGCTTGTAGTGGTCACCTATCCAGGCTTGCGATAGCTCAAAAAATCTTGCGAGTTGGTTATTTTTGGCCTACTCAAGAAGTGTCACCCCTGCCAAGTTTTCACTCGAAAAATGCACTCTCACCCATCCCCTCTTCACCCAGTTATTACCGTCAGTCCCTTCACCAAGTGGGGGGTAGACTTCGTAGATTGAAACCCAACTTCGGCTAGGTGGCATCAACATATTATCGTGGCTGTCGAATAATTTACTAAGTGGGACAAAGCCATGCCTACCATGAAATCCGATGGGAAGACTGCTGCATTCTTCGTATTCAATCAAATTATCACCCGATTCAGTATCCCGAGTGATATTTTCACTGATCATGGTAGTCACTTTCAGAATGAAATGATGGTAGAACTAGCATCTAAGTTGGGGTTTAGACATGGTCATTCCTCCCCTTATTACCCTGAGGAAAATGGGCAAGTAGAGGCCATCAACAAGTCTCTCAAGACCATCTGGAAAACAAATTTCAGTCAGAGTAAGTCTGATTGGCACATCATGCTATATCTCACGCTTTGGGCATACCGAACCACGGTTAAGACTGCAACTGGTTTTTCCCCTTTCCAGTTAGTGCACGGTGTGGAGTCGATTCTTCCTATAGAATGTGAAATCCCTTCTCTTAAGTTGGCAGTCACGCTCCTACCTGACACTTCATATCTAGAGTGACACCTTGTGCACCTAGAGAGTCTTGACGAGGAGCGTCGGGACACCTTTACGGCCATCGAGGTGAACAAAAAATGTGTCAATGTCTAGTACAACAATTTTGTCTATCCTCGGTTGCAGATGAGGGTGACTTGGTCCTTTTATATGACCGAGCAAAAGAACCGTTGGGGGAAGGAAATTTTGAACCCATGTGGCACGGTTCGTATATCGTGTGACATGTTCTAGAAAAAGGAGCCTATGAGTTAGAAGATTATGCAGCGAATGTGTTGGACTAGCCCAAAAATGGGCTCTACTTGAAAATATGTTACGCTTGAGCCTAGGATCAGGCGTAACTCTTTGTATACTAATGTAATTTAGTGTATATAGATATATTTTCCCTTTCTTTTTGTCTTTGGCTTGCTTATTGAGTTTTCCCTTTATTGATAGATGTCAATGGAGTCTTTGGTCTACCTAGGATTCGCAGACGGAGCCATTCATCATACATGGAACTTGTATTCCGGCACTTTTGTGGTTTACTCACCCAAGAGTCTATTGGTGTCTTTAGGTGGAACATGCCTAGGGCCATCCACGAATAATGTGGCCGAATATAGCATCATCATAGAACCTTTGCACGATGTTATCTCACATGGTATTCTGTTTTTATAATTTTGCCTGGATTCCCAGTTAGTAGTATGTCAATTGAACGAGAGTTATCGCGTGAGTGATCCTACTTTACTTCGACGATTCCTACGGGTACGTCTTTTAGAATGACAGTTTGATTTTATCACATATTATCATATTCCTAGGAGTGCTAATCATGTATCTGATGCATATGTTAATTACGTTTTAGATTTTCATTTGTCACATTAATAAAGCAAAGAAAACCATTAAATCAATGTACACATTGTAAAATATAAGTAAAGCCAAAGATCCTTTTTTATATATTTCAAAAACTATAGTGTTTATATTACAAAATTGGGGCTAAAACCCTCAATACACATATACAACCGATATATAGATCCCATGGCATCTACGCCTGTGGCACTGGATGTGTTTTATGATAGAAAACCACGACATTTGCGAGATGCCAAAAAAGTCGTACCCATTCTCTAGGTACACCCACCACCTGTCGTTGCATGGCTTCAGGTAGATCCTCTACCTGAACCATTGGAATCCTCTGCATCAAATGAGACAGGTTTCCCTACACATTTTGCAGGACTCCATCGACTTCTCTTCTCACCCCCTCATCACCCTGGTGCCTCCATCGATGTTGAGGTAAACCCTCCAGCAATCATGGACCCACATCTGCATCACACAAGTGTCTAGTTAATACTTAAACACCATCCAAAAATATTTTTGTCTTATAATACAAAAATACAAAAAAATGAAATATTTATAAAATATTTTACCTATGTCACCATAGGTGGCCCCTGGTGGAGGTGGAATATCTGGATCTCGTCTGAAGTCGATCCCCGCATATGGATAGTCATCCAGAGCGATGACTTGTCTCCTCCACTAGAAGAAAAAATCCTCGTTGTAGGGTGTTGGTGCCCTACCTCCCCCCTGTCGTTTCATGACCTCGGTCCACCGTGCCATGGCTGGATCGCATGGTCCCCTAAGAAGGATCTCCATTCTAGGTCCCAGACCTAGAACCCGCTCGAAAAAGAAACTACAAAGAATGGAGGAAAATGCAAAGTTTCTCTTACCCCCTTGTTTTCACTCTGTCAATTGACCTTTCATATTGGTCAGTCGTGAGGTACACTAGTCATAAACAGTGGGTCTCGCACACTGCACTACGTAAAAAATGAGCGGCCTTGATGCCTAGTGCAATGAAGTCGAACCTGTGATCCTGGTCAATACAAACACGATGATCTTCAGGCTGAGGTTATTTATTGCCCAGATAGGGACTTGACTTCCCACCTTGGGAGTCCCTGCTACACAGTGGGCATCGATATACTCCTCGATCTTCATCCCACTCCCTGCTCCACGTGACTTGAGTTTTACAACCTCTCCTCAGCATGATAGACTAGTCAAGAAGTAGATGTCCTCTAATTCGATCCTCAATGGCTGACCATCGAGGATAAAGCTTTCGCTATCAGGGTCGCAGTAACCCACCAACATCTCCAACAACCTCACTTGGGCCCTCATTCCTTTGAGAGCCCAAAACTTATACAAGCCACATCTTTTTAGAGCCACTTAATCCACCGGATCTCGGTCCACAGCTGCATCAACCTCCTCATGTTCTCGCTCTCTCCATTCAAGAACCATCCTGCAAAGGACAAACCACATTTTGAGTTAGAACCCTCCTTTTTGGTCACTTGCGTGCATGTACGTGGCTTCCTTTGCATGCAGTCGTGTGTAGGGCTTAATATATGCCCCCTGTAGTTCACACAGTAGTGTATATGTCGTCGTATATGTGACCTAAACAAATGCAGCCCACGTACACCGAAATCCATATTTTACGCTCTCAATCACTTAAAAACTGGAACCTAATTAAAAAATGTAATCCAAATTTGAAGAGGATGAGAAGTAGAGTTATTGATCCAAACGTTTCATGATTTCGTTGCCTGATGCTCCTGCAATTGTCGTTTGAATCTTGGAGGTATTTTGGTCCAAATTGCACTATTTGGGTAAAAATCAAAATGGTATAGTTAATTTTTATTTCATTACTATTTATAAGCTATTTTTACCCACTTTATATAGTTTCATTCTATTTTTTCACCTAATGGACTAATACAAAAATGGTTTTAAGCTGGTTTTGGTAGTTTTGACTCAGATTTCTTGTGGATTTCATTTTTTATGTTATGATTGGTCGTTCGTCACCTCGGGCAGGTATTTTCATAACCTAGCATATAGGACAAGTATCCACTCCATCATGCATTTTTGCATTAAAATACCGCTTTTTATGCCTTAGGTACGAACCCATTTGTTGCTACACAGAACCTTCTGTCTTCTATAAGTAGTGTCGCTAATAAATGGTAGAGACTTACCAAACATGGGAACCCTAGTTAGATCCTCTTTTTTATTTGGTGCCCATGCCGAATTTTTCCTTAGGACCGAGACTCCATTATAGCTTGATACATGATGTTATGATGAGCCTCATTTCTCACTCATACACATGTGGCCTTATTCCCCATGGACTCCCAAAACGAGTCTTAGTTAAGCTCTTTTCTGACTCGTCTAAAAAATGAAAAGATTGCCGAGTGATTTGTCCCTTTCACACTCGTTAAATTGGATTTGAAAGGTCATGATTCTTAGTTAAGCTCTTTTTTGACTCGTTACCAAAAATAGAAAATATCGCCGAGTGAACTTGTCTTTTTCACACTCGTAAATTGGATTTGAAAAGATGTCTATTTGGCACAAGTTTATCCCTTTTTCACACCAACTAGACTAAAAGACATAAAAAAGGACATTATTTGGTGTTAATTTGTGATTGCATCTCATGCCCTCACTTGCAGTATTGAGCCTTCAATCGGTTCTCGCTTTGCGTTATAAACCGTTGCCTAAGCAATTTTTGCATCCTCAACCAAGAAGAGCCTTGTTTATATCCTTCGCAATTTGACACCCTATACCCTGGAGGGAACATCACCTCGAGTGTCCATATCCCACATGCATTTCCTTGCATTGAGCATAGGTACGTTCCACTGCTGGAACTAGTTTTTCTTACTTGCAACACTCGTTTCCTCTTATGTATCATAGAATTCATTTGTTACGAAAAAACAAAAAAAGATGGGAAGGAAGGGAGTACTATATTATATTTGGCAGCAGTCTTGTTGCCTTTGAACAGAGCACAAAATTATTGAGTCCTTGTGTCATCATAATTTTGGGTTTAACATGGCCTTAGGAAGATGATCTCATTACAGAGTTTTTCTCTACTAACTAGTTACTCTTCCAGTCCCTATAGAGAACATTATTGATGCCTCCTGCATCAAATATTTACATCATTGAGTCTATGCTGTCGGGGTCTACCACATGTCTCATTCTCTTGTTCAAAGGAAGTCTATCAACTTGTGTCAGCCATTCCTCAGAAATATTGACTTTGCATGTCGTCCATACCCTCAATTTGTCTCAAATTCACATGATACTATGGTCTTATCATGCACCATGGCCCTAATTTCAACATTAGTAGGTCACCTTGAACCCAACAATCGACATTTCATCATTGGTCATTGACTGGGTGGTTTCCCTTGTGTTCTACTAGAAGACATTTATTCACACTTTGGGATTCATGCAGTGTCTTGGATGCCATTAGCCTTATTGGTGGTTTCCTCGCCTTTGTCAGCAGTTTTCATCATTGGCTTCTATTCAGAGGGTCTTTTTCGTGTACCGCTTTCATTTGACACACACGAAAGATGCACAGGGTCATTGGTTCATGAACATATTCTTTGTCTGATATCCACCAAATTATGAAGCTCCTGCTTTGTTCCTCGTGTTGACTGACGAGAGATGCCTTAATTCTCTCCTTTCAGCAGGTCTCTTTCCATCGACTTCAACTCTTTTATTATGGATATGGGACCTAGAGTTTTATGAGTACCTTGAGACTTGCAGTCATTAGTGACATGCTCTCTCGCCATTGACAGATGGGAATACATCAATTTCTCCTAATCAATGCATTCCTTAGGTGTTCGACATCGACGCCTTTATTCACACTTGTAGGAATGTGCTCGGTGCCTTGATACCTAATGTCATTATTGGTAGGTTGTCTCGCATTTTTTAATGGTATACCTCAATGACCAGTAATCAAATTATGTCTCATTATGTTCAACCTCAAGTCCTTTGTTCACATGATGTATACTTGCACCTTTGGCGGATGTGTCGAAGACTTGAAGACATCACTATGTAGCTGCAGCTTTCCTGAGTTGTTGCTTCCTTTTCATTGGACTAACACCTATTTGACTACAGTAATCATGAGACATAAGATTATACTCCATCGTATACAAATATCTTCAAATTGGTTTTGAGACTTTTTCTACTGGGCCTTGTTCATGATTATGAAATCTTTTGGCATATAACCGCATTTATATTTTCCTATTCATGGCCACAGACACTTATTTGGTATATTTTCCACATGGATCTGCATTGTATTCTATTGGCAGCCATGTATGTAAATTCAAAACAAAATGTAATGAGCAACTAGTCTTTCCAGCTGGGTTTACACCACTCCACTTCTGGGTAATTTACAATGTATTTCGGCCATCGTAGATACTCTTCTGATCTCACACATTAGGGGGCATCTGTTATAGAAAGAATTTCATCACCATTGCTATCTTGCACAAAGGGACTTTTTCCATTTCCCTATGCAAACTTGTCACCCCTTTTTGATGAATCCATAGCTAAAAATACATATTTTTCCACATATACGCACCCTATCTACTATACAACATGCGTATATGCAAGCTTCTCCACTACAACCCACGTACATCAATATTTGTGCTGGAAAATACAAAAATGAAGTCGGGTTTCCATGTCACGATAGGAGATCTCTGATCCTTGTCCTTCCATATACTGGAAACATTCTGAATCGGCCCTTTAGTTTCATTTTGAAGGCTATAAGAAAACAATTCCGAGCTATTGAAAAAATGAGAAAGAATTCAACTTTGAGAGAAAAGTTACTATGGAGAAATTACTTCATATTGAGTCTACATTCCTTTGTCCCTCAAGTCTGAACACAGTGTTCAACCCCCAAGATATTTCCCTATTGTTGAGAGAACCTCATTGTCTCTTTTCTATGAGCTTTACTTTGGTGGAGGCCTAGTTGGAAGGAACTTGGTTTCTTGTTTTCGAATTGTTCCAACACGGAAGTCTGTAATGTTTTCTCTTCTGCTGATCATTTATTAATAGAAATACTCCTTTCATGTCCAATTAGTATTGTGAAAATATATGATTATTATCCATGTGCATATTTGTAATGCTTATTAATGGATTATGTTATGTAATGTGCTAAACCCTTTATATTATCACTATGTACTTTCTCTGCTTGTCTGTTGAGAACTTGTTGTAGGTACAAAGCTTTGGGTCAAAGTGCTCAACAGTGGAACATCATCAAACTCTGGAACGAGGTAGGATTATTTATTATCTCACTTTCACATTGGTTTATATAGCATATGTTGGAATTGAGTAGATTTCTGCAGTCATACCTGTCTATTGTGGTTTACCTTGGCCATAGGGAGTTTTTCCCTCGTAACAACGAGGAGGGATTGCAAGCCATTAGGTTAAATTCTTACTACAAGAGCCATGGGTGTTATCACACATACAAGTAAAGGTAACAAGATGTGGGTTTCACTTTCCAATACACAGACAGTAGGAAGAGGTATCTGAAATCAGAAGAGGCATGATACCTACAAATTTGGGAGGTTATCAAACTTGGCAATTCGAGTTTTAGGTTGGTAAGAACCAGAGGACATGCAGACTTGTAAACCACTATGCACAATGAACACTAAACCCAAACCATTACCTCTTACCTACTCTAATAATAAATGTGAGTGTGAATTATGCAGGACAATAGGATGATGTGGAATTGTAAGTACATCACTCTTGTACCAGAGTGATAAGATTATGATACGACTGGTAAGAGAAATATTCATAATTTGAATTTAACCCAAGGTTTTGTGCCATCAAACATATCAAATGTAAAAATCATGTAATCAACCATAGATGAGGCTCAATTACATCTCCCAAAGTGAATAAATCAATGGCAATGGATCAATCAATTAGCTTACAAAATTTAAGATTTATAAACATATAAATGCCCTTTAGGTGTAATTCCTTTAGCAAAGGAAACAAAGAAATTGCAAACTGTAAAATGATTACCCAAGCCAAACTTTTGTTTTAATTTCATGCTTTCATTCATGAAATTAAACGAAACAAACGACAGATTAAAAAATGAAAAACTCTTATAGTCAGCTAGTCCAATGAATCTCCTCATACCCAAAAGACAGAAACGTTTGTAAGTATAAGGAGGAGGCAGCTACAGAAATTTTTTATCCCTTGGTGATGACTTTTTTTGAAATGATAAGATTTGACAGAATTGTTGGCTGATAACATACCTTCAATGGACAACCAAAAGAAAAAAAACTATCTCCTACTCTAATAGATTAGACACAATCAATTTATCTATGAATATTAAAACGAGCATAGAAAAGTACATGTAAACACATACTAGAAGGAAATAGGCCATGTATATTGATGAGAACTTTAAATAGACACTTACAATCTTCAGACAATGTTGCAACAACCTCTCCAAGCCCTCCTCATCCAAACCTTGCTCGAAATATCCATGACCAGAATAACAATGCTTTACTGATTATTCTCCTCCTTTGTTCACCATGAGAATGCCTCCATTTATAGGATTTGAGATGCTCAACCACCTTGGTTATATTTTGCATTAGTTGAGGATATAAATCCATCAATTATGATATATCCCTTAGATGTAGCCTAAGGGTTAGATTCAAGCCAAGCCAACTCGATCCATCCATAGTTGTCTTTAGAGAAAAAGGGTATTTCTTCCAAGATTTTCTCAACCAATTAGATGCTCTCTTACAATGGGAAACATAGTGCTACAATGCTCCCTATTATATAGACAAAGAGCTCTAGCACTCTCTGTGTATGAGGAGGGGAGCGTTGATCTTCCAAAAGTTTCCAAGATGACCAATTCTCATAGAAAAACACTTTGTTCCAATTGTCAAATGATGGGGCTTATTCTTCTAACATGTTTTAGGGGTTGTGTCAAGTGATTTCATGGTTTCGTTCATGATGTGACACTTACGTGACGAGAATGCGAAACTTACAACACTTGCTACAAGAGTGCGACACTTACGACACTTTCAAGAACGAGAATGTAACATTATCGAAGTGAGGAATTTTGATGTGTAACAGATTTCCCCACTAAGTGTGAATTCAGAGAATGAAAGATGATAGCCAAAACACTTTGTATATTCTTCGAATCAAGGGTATGGATTTGGGGAACTTGGTAGAAACTGCAGACAAGCATCAAACACTATTAATATGTGTTCCATTCCCGAGGCAGGAATACCTATTCTCATACTATAAATGACACAAATTATGGATGCCAATAAATGTACTACAGATCCATGATGATATTGACTAAGGGTATATCCACCAGAGATACAATGTGGATCCATAATTCTATGACATGAATTGATCGTAGCCACGAAAAATACATAGTGGAGTTATGAGATGATAAATCATAGCCATAGACCAATACAATGTGGATCTATGTGGCAACATAAGTATCAACATGCTCAAATAACTTCCTTCGTAGCCTGGGCAAAGAATATATCAAAGTGAATGCTCAACCTAGGGTCTTTGTTCCAATCCCGATGTGGTACAAATATAGCCATGTGAATATATGTTTTGACATCGAACATGGTATAAACCACTTGATTATCATTCATTGAGGTAAAATGTTAACAAGTGTGAGGGAAATCACCAGTGATGTCAATGAACCCCAAGGTACCCTAGTACAATCCAAAAAATGTGAATAAATGAGCTAAGGTCGAACATTCGTGGAGTCATCGAATCAAAGGTCAATGATGAAAACCCACTATTGGAAGCGAGGTGGCTTACCATTGAGGCATGTAGGTCCCAAGGTACTAATTGGTTTCTAAGTCTAATTCTTGGATGATGTGTTGAAGTCGACAGGAAAAGACTCATCAAAGGAGGGCCTTGATGCATCCCCCATCATTGACACGAAACTGACACAAGAAAGTGATAAGATATAGAAGATGAACAAAGACTGACACAGGTATGGAAACTTTTAATTTACTAAATGGTTGACTCTTGAGGAAGAAACTTCCCTTGAACATTGAGGCATGAAATGAGACTTGTTAGCATAAACGTAGAGTGTACCAAAACATAATGCAACAAGTGCTGAGGCATTCTTTGGATGGTTCAAAGGAGTGGAAAGACTCATAGGATTGGTTTATTGGATTATCCAAGTGTTCAGTTTGGAGGTTAAAGCAAGTGTCGTGTTCAAGGGTGATTGCAAGAGTTGTTTACAAAACTTTTCAAGAAACGTGACCCACTTCCTTCAATTTTTTCCTCCATCCAGATAGATGAGTACCTCTTTTTAATTTAACAATCTCGAGGAGGATAACACATGCTCGATACAACTCACCTTTGGTAAGTTCCTCTTCCTTTGTTTAATGAACTGGAAGAATTAAGGGTTCATTCCCATATGGGCCCTTCAATGTGTAGTTTAACGAGTCTAGAGAAGGAAAACCCAATGGTTTTTCATGATTAGAGAATCTAAAAAGAACTTAAAGGTGACTCTAGGGTTGTCCTTTTTTTGTAATTTTAGTCTATGAGTTCTGAAAAAGAGATAAACTATTACTCATAAGATGCCCTTTCAAACATTTTAACGAGTGTGAAAGGAAGCAAGATCACTCGACAATCTTTTCATGTTTAGAGAGTATGAAAAGTGCTAAAGAATACTCCAAGGGGTTCCTTTTTTGTATAAACTTTACTAGTCCGAAAAATTTATAAACGTATACTCGGTTGCATTCTCATGTATTTTTGAGCATGAGAAAGAGAAAAGAATAAGCTCATTGGTGTTACAAGGTCATTGAAAAAACTCTGCTCAAATTCCTGTAAAATTAAGTTGTTCTGGGCATAAGATATTAGTATTTTCTCAAAAAAAATAAAATAAAATATATATATATATATATATATTATAATTAAACATATCAAATATCAAATTAGGTCGAAAATTCATTTTTACCTTTTCTTTTACTATTCTCCTCTGGTCTTTGAGTTTTTACCTCTTTTGGAGCATTTTTTCGAGTGTTGATTGTGGGGGTTGTGGGAAACCTTTTTCGAAACCATCTGGATCAGGTTGGTTTCTTCCTCCTCATTTTTTTCATTCCTTTTTATTGCATTTCATCCTTTAGTTTAGGTGTTCCAGGCTCCTTGGGAAGCCCTAGAGCGTCGACCTGGATCGACGCTCCCTCAAGGCATCAAGGGGAGAACCGATCATGATTTCAATGCCATGGTGTGCACATTGAGGTCACACTAGTGCTTTGTTTTCTTATTTGAGGGAGCGCTAGGCGTAGAACTTAATTTATTTTTTTTAGGCTAAAAAGAAGCAATTTCTTTCATTGAGGGTTTAGCTAATGATGATTAATTGATGTATTTGTAAGCTTCATACACAACCAACCATGATTGAGTGGAAATAACATGAGCATGAGTTTGATGACATCATTACTCTTCAATACCCTAGAGCGAGGGTGACCTTATGAAATTGTGGATTTCTCAAGTCCTTCAAACTTCAAAACATGAGGAAAGAAGTGTTATTGCTTGAATACTTGATTGGTCTATGGGATGACGATGAACAAGCATTCTGAATAGGGTTGTATATGCTTGATATTGAGATGGATAATGTATACATTTTGACGGGGCTCTTGAGGAGAGGGGTGCCCATACTTTATTCCGGACACTAGGCTACTCCACGACTGACCGAGGCATATGTTACCGAATACTGCATACTAGGGTCATAGTTGGTGGGAGGAAGGATTGTTATAAAATATGTGAGGGATCTATCACTTCAATCCATCCTATTCGCTATCACCAAGTTGGTGGGGAGAACTAGTGGACATCTTGCTTCAAAGTATAAAATTTGTTACGCCATTCAGTGCTTGGAACCTAAGTTGTTCAACTAGAGTGCAGGGTTCCTGAGGAATGTTAAAGAGCAGATATCCAAATGTATAACTGGTAGAAAAAATAGTTCGTATATGGCTCTTTCTTGGTTGTTTTTTTCCTACAGTGGATTCTCCAGTTGCAGCCAGAGGTTGCAATGATAATACACCCTGTGACCGAGCCTCGCATGGAGAGGTGGACTAGTCTCTCCCCCAATTTGGGGAATGATCCTTCGACTTTTAGATTCACTGCCAACTTCTTTACATGGTGGAGGAGGCAGTTGGTGGTGATCGAGGACTTCCCATATGTTGGGGTAGATTTCATGGGCAGTGTGGAATTGGTAATTCTTGAGGGTATACAGTGGGATGCATCAGGTATGAAATATCATAACCTCGTAACAATATATTTTTTGTTGCTTTTATACGTTTTTGGTTGTACAATGAGGGATATAAGTCATTTATTTTCATCATGCAGACAGAGGTGTTTCACGTCTAGAGGAGATGTACATAGGGTGTCGCAGAGATGCACAAGAAGAAACCTAACATGATGTCATAGCAGGAGGACTCTAGGAGGTGGAGGGGAACCTACGGGGTTTGACCATGGGTGTTCCACCCCTAAGGAGGTGATATGTGACTCTAGACTTTCAACGACATATATTTTGGGTCTCCAAGAGCCTCAATCATTGCTACGACGGGTGACATGAACGATAGTGTGCTATGCGGAGCACAATGTGACACAGGGTGCTGATTAGAGTCCCCAATACTTTTTTATTCTTTACGATGATAATATGGGAATGAGGGTCCCTATTTTTCCCTGTTATGTACTCTTGTATGATGTATTTAAAAAAAATAAATTGTTATAACGCTTATATATATAAATGAGTTTTGCGGTGGCTACTTATGTTGTATTTTTTGTTTTATGTGATGTTTTTTATACATATTCTTTGTGTTTCAATTGTTTATCTATGCACACTATACCAATCCAACATGTAATTTTCTAACGAAACTGCGATTTAGTTGAGTTCTCTCGATATGTGTCTATATTCAAGAAATTCAAAAGCTATTTTGAGACGACGAAACCTCATATGGAGACGTAGTAAAGTCAAGTTGTGAATGGTGTAATCATGATTTAGTTGACAGACCACAAGTTGAGAATCGAGGTTGATAATCAATTGAGATATACCTAGAGAAGAGGCTTCGATTAAGAGTCTTATGACAGAATGATACTCTGCAACGTTATTGGTTGCATATCCGAGGCAAATACTTCCTGAACTCACTAACTCGCTAGAGTGGTAGATGACCCAAGCTATAGCAGAGATGTTCTAGGTATGTCAACTAGCACCATCCACAAACCTAAAATAGATGGGAAAGGATGATGTCATTTTCACATTCAATCACAAAGAAAAGTATAAGTAGTTGAGGAAAACCTCGTGCACGCAAAATAAAAGACACACCAAGTCAAAATTATATAGTACAGTAATGTACAAAGAACACATGCGAGATATTCTATGCATAGTACTTCTTGAGGTAAAGCCCATTTGGGGCTCACTGAGAGATATTCCATCGTAATCTACTAACTCGTAGGTGCCTCTATGTAACATGCGTGTTATGATGTATGGTATGTGCCACTTGGATTCTAACTTTCCTACCCCCAATTTTTCACGATCTTAATCATAGAATAGGAATATATCTCCTTCTATGAAAGTGCGAGGTTTGATGGACTTATCATATTGATTTTTCATGTGTTTTTTATACGTCTCGTTGATGAGAGCAACATTGCGATGGGTTTCATCCAACTTGGTCAGATATAAGAAGCGTTCCTCTTCAAAATAAGTGTGGGGTAAGATTTCTACGGTGAGTTTCAACGAAGTAATCTCACATTTGATTGGTAATATTGCTTCTATCCCATATACCAATTGGAAGGGTGTAAATATAGTTGTGGTTTTAATTGAAGTTAGATAATCCCAGAGTGTGGAGAAGAGCTACAAGTGCCAAGAATTTTTGTTCACTCCCACCATGCATTGAAGCATGGTTTTCAGGACCTTGTTGATGGATTCAACTTGTCCATTTTCCTGAGGGTTGTAGGGGGATGAGTTTTCATGGAGAAAACCTAACTTGGTGTGCAATTCACCCATCATCTGGTTCTGGAAATGGGATCCATGATCAGTTACGATAGCTTGTGGCACACTAAATTGAGTGATGATGTGATTGAACACAAAAATTATTGCAGTGCGGCCATCGTTAAGGAATGTAGGCATAGCCTCATCCCATTTAGTGAAGTAATCAACATCAACAATGATATAACCGTACCCCCCGACTGAGGTAGGCTTACATTGCATAAATTTGATGCCCATTTTCAAAGGGACTGATGGTGACAGTGAAAGATCTGGAGTTGGATGGGTACATTCTTTCCTATAAAAGATCTGATGGGATGATATTTTTTTAATGACATCAATGCAATCTTTGAATATGGAAGGACCAAAATAACCGACACATAAAAAAATTTGGGATGTAGCCATCCCCGAAAGATGACCGCCACAAGCTCCAAGGTCACAGTCACTTAAAAAATTTTCAGCCTCTTTGTGGGTTATGCAATGTCATAGGATAATATCAATTCCACGATGGTACAAGGTGTCACTAATGATAAGGTAGCGCTTTGAGTGGTGTCTAATGCGACGTTGTTCATCACGTGAAATACTAGATTGAAAGCGTTGGGTTTGGAGATAGAGAAGAATATCTCCATACCATGGATCAGACCTACTAATAAGGAATATGGATTCATCAGGAAGGGAATCATTGGGCTTAGTATCCTCATCATTATGGGGAATATCGCAAATTAATTCCACAAAAACCAACGATTTCTTAGCCTTGGATTTGACAAACTCGAGATCGAATTCTTAGAGGATGACAATCCATTTCAAATATTTTCCCCCAAGTACTTGACGAGTCAAGATGTGGTACATGGGGTTTGATTCTATGATGATCATGGTAGTGTGTAAAACAATGTAATGGAGAAATTTCTGGATGAAAATAACTGCTGCCAAAGCCAACTTTTCGACATGTGAAGACTGGAGTTCAGGACCTGTTAGAATTTTACTCAGATAGTAGATCACATCTTCGTTGTCGTCATCATCCTCTTGTACTAGCACCGTAGAGATAGTGGAAGTAGAGGAAACAAAATAAAGGATATAATATTTTGCATAATTTGGTGGATTCAAAAGAGGTGTGTTCGTTAAGTTATGTTTAGTAGCATCAAATGAGTGCTAAGCGGTTGCATCCCAGATGAAAGGGGTGTTTTTCTGCAGCAATCTCATGAATCCTTTACTGATTTCGGTGTAATTTCAAATGAGGCGACGAAGAAATTTTGCCTTCCCTTGCAAAATTTTTAGTTGGGTAAGATTGTTGGGAGGAGGTGGAGCGAGAATGGATTTTACTTTTAAGGGATCCACCCTAATCCCATATTTGGAGAATATGAATCTGAGGAGTCTCCTTGATTCGACAACAAAAATGCATTTATGGGGGTTCAAACATATGTTGTAAAACCTATATCGAAGAAATATTGCTAATAGGTTATCAATATGGTCTCATCGATGAGACGAGTGAGCTGGTAAGTCATCGAGATAAGATTCAATGATATGTTTGATGCCGTGAAACGCGTATGACATGGCCTGCTGAAAAGTGGCTTCAACGTTTTTAAGGCCAAAGGGTAATTTCCGATAAGATAAACTTCCCCAAGGGAAGATGAATGTTATTTTATGTTGATCATTCGGTAAAATGTCGATCTGGTTATATCCAGAAAATCCATCCATAAAAGAGAAAATGACGCTTCCGATGGAATTATCAATAATTTGGTTGATAAAGGGTGTAGGGTAATTGTCCTTGGGACAAGCCTTATTAAGATCCTGATAATCAACATAAACACGAATGGTCCATTATTTCTTTATGACCACAACGATGTTGGAAATCCATTCGGTCAAAAGGACAGGATAAATAAAACCATATTTCAAACTTTTTTCTACCTCTGCCTTGATTGTCACTGTTTTCTTAGGATGAACTAGGCGAAGTTTATGTCTTATAGGTTTAACTCCAGGGTAAGTTTTGATTTCACGCACAATGATCTAGGGATCGATACCTAGAATTTATTTGTAGCTCTAGGTGAAGATGTCGTGGAATTATTTAAACAAGGCGGTATAAGTTTCGACTTCTTCAGCTGAACAATTTTCACCTAGTTGTATGTTTTCCACAATATCTTCTTTAATGGATATGTCGACGGTAATTGTGGAAGAGAGGTTTCCCAAATTCCCCTCAGAGATGGTATCCTGAGTGAGCATTGGAGATTGGGGAGATTCAATGATATCACTAGGAAATATAGAGGAAATATCTTTCTCTATGTCATCCAAACTAGGAAGAAATGATGAATGATGGTGGTTATCACCCCATGGTGCCTCCTTGATACTAAGAATTTCCATAATAGATTCATCTGATGGAAAAATTTGTAGGATGTAATCGAAAGTAGAGGATAGGGAATTTAACTAGGATGGTAATGCATAAGTTGTAGACAAAAGTAGATGTTGGTCATCAAGGGAAGGAGAGGCAGACTAAATGGCATCGTATTCAACCTCTACATGACTAAGTGGCATGATGTCACCTAGTGTATCGAATTCTAAGGGATGAGGCAGGATCCATGGATCAGATGATTCGAAGGATTGATGTGCCATAATAGAAATCATATTAATCGTTGTGATATGTTACGTAGTTGGAGGAAGAGATGTAGGGAAGGTACCCATGAGCGAATAGTATTTCAAGATACCTACTCCAACACTTTCATAAGTGATTTTTGAGTCTCCTAGAAAATGATTGTTGTTGGTTTTTTGAGTGCGAGCGTCGGGGGTAAAATAATCTAACTGATCGATGGTCACAATTTTACCTTGATGAGGGAACTGGATGCATCAAAAAACCAATGAAGCGACAAAAATCATAGCATAGAACCAACTTCTCCCTAGAAACAAGTTATAATCGAGGGGAGCATTGACTACTTCAACATCTACATAAACAATCTTTCCTCCCAATTGAATGGATAAGGATTGTAATAATCCATGAGGTCAGAAACCTCTTCCATCAAATGCTCGTAACATGGTGGGAGATTGATTAAGACCAGGGGATTTAA
Organism: Picea sitchensis; assembly: GCA_010110895.2. Taxonomy (NCBI): domain Eukaryota; kingdom Viridiplantae; phylum Streptophyta; class Pinopsida; order Pinales; family Pinaceae; genus Picea; species Picea sitchensis. The sequence goes on along the minus strand of SNQJ01S0024555.1, from coordinate 53,873 downwards.
GGCCTTTCTAGCAAGCCAAATACATGACACATGTTGATTCCCACTCTTCCAATATCGTGCGATGAATATGTTGATTATGAAAAACAACATCGATTTGGAAAGCAAGTTGGTGAGAGTGTCGTGATTTAAAATTATCCACGTTAAACGTGATATTATTTTAGGACTCGAGATATATAGATCTGATGGCTTCCAAGAGTGTCCTACATTGGCTAGGGCAGTGTTGTAGAACCTCGAGAGCTGACATAGCGCAAGGTGCTTGAGATAAATGTTCAACTATGTTGTAGTTTTGAGCAGCACACAAGTTAGGATTGAAGGTCGACCTTCGAATTGTGCTCTTGGCAGGGCGTGGAATAGAGATAAAGTTGGGTTTCTCAATTTGGAGTGGTCCAGATGGAGGAGTAACTATAGTGGGTGGTGGATCTGTTGTAGTACTAGTAGTTACATTTTCTTTATCAGGTTTACCTGGAGGTGTGTCATATGTCGTAGTATGAGTGGTCAAGTCATCTATCCCATTAAACACGTAAATGTGTGCACTCGATGAAGCTTCCTCGTTAGGAGGATGATTTGGATTACGTCCTGTCGGAGGTGCAAGAGCTTGTGCAACCAGTGACTTCTACTGTGGAAAAGGATTTGTCAACACAACGGGTTGATAATTTCCTTTAAAAAGTTTGGCAACTTCGTCTTGATGAGGAAAATATCATGTGTAGTGATCTTCACCACAAATGAGACATGGAAATTTCAGTTTTAGTTGTGGTTGTTTATCAGTAGAAGGTGGTTGTGTTTGTGTTTTTTCATTTTCGGTTTGATTATTGTTTTTCTTGGGTTTATTCTTAATTTTCTTCTTTCCCCCTGATGATTGTGAAGAAGCAGATTGAACTGCATTCACCTCAGATATTTGAGTTGGGGAGGATTTTGATGAGAGTGAATTCAATCTGGTAGTGGGAGTAGTGAATGAATGATTGGTAATGTCGGTCGACTATGAACTGGATTGGGTTTTGACGGAACCGATAACTCCATCTGCATGAGCGGTGAAGGATTGTTTTGATGGATCGGTTGATGGATGAGGAGAGTTTGGAATCAGTTCATATAAATTCTTGGATTAGGAATAAACCAAGTCCAGATACTAGACATGTGCAATGGATTCCTCTTTTGTAACGATACAACCCATGGCTACATCACGATAAATAGGAGGTAAAATGTATTTGTTTAACCAATCATCCAAAAATTGGTCAGCAATGGTTGCTTTGATCAACTGTCGTCATCGTCGCCACTCATGAATATGATCAGAGATATGTATGGAGTTGGTCTAACAAAGGGAGGTCAAACGTTTTGTGCCAATTTCGTAGCGGATAGCTAATTGGAAGTGCATGAGGAAATCCATGGCAAGTGGATTAAAATATTGAAAAGTTATGTGTTGTAATTCAATGTACCACTTAGCCACTGCACCCGTAAGTGTATGCTAGTGATATGAAAATTGAATTAATTTGTTTCCAATAGACCTTTAAAATGAAGAAGTCTTGTCTCTTTAAATTACAAGTGTATAAATGGTATGTGTTTGGGTAATTGGATCAAGTTACTAACAAATAAAATTAGTGAGTTTTACTTAAGCATGCGAAGCATATGAGATAGCTAAAAACCATCAATAATGAACACATAACACAACAAATGATAAATGAGTTCACCCCTCTTGGGCTACATCTCTCGGTCCATCTTCCCTTGGATCATTTTCATTATTCTTAAAAGGTGTTGTTACAGTGCTCATAATACAAAGTAGATGGCTATAATGGCTTCAGAACGTCCAAAAACCCCTAGATGGGCTTTTTGGGCACCTGGTTTGGCCAAGAAATGAAGCTACACCTCCTAGAATTTTTCCCCTTCAAGTTTGTTGTACTTGCTTGCCAAAACGCACCCACTTACAGACTAACCCAACCTCTGTGTGTTTTCCACTCCAAAACCCAGCACACGCAATGATTCCGCAAATCAAGTGAAAATGTAGGACCGTTAGTGCGTTGCCCCCCAAACTCTAGTGGAGAACTTGGTCATATGGCCCCATGTGGCCAACGCACTACCATTTTGGTGCGCCCATCGGATAGCTCCCTCCATGAGGGTATTTTGTCATGTGGTAATTTGCATGTGACCAGGGCTTAACCTTTGTTCAAAACAAAGTCCGCGTGCCAAAACTCCCATGCGCCAAACATATAGCAAGAGATTATATGCAAAGGGAATATGTGAATGCGTCGGGGGCTATATAAATCGAGGGCTATGTTGGAGTCTCCGCACATTCCAAGTGTTAATGTTTGGACATATGTAACAATTATATGGAATATTTTATGCGTCGGGGTTGGGGCTAGGCCCCAACCCTTTTCTCCATGAACCAAACTCTGAATGCAATTCAAATAATACACTTAAACTATACATAAAAAGGAACATAGTTAGTGGGTTGGTATCCCAACCCTACCAAGTCACTCCCGCCTTCCCAAATGTCGCGGGTTCGACTCCTATGGAGTCATACAAATTTTTCCAACTGCCAACAAACTGGAGGGTGCCACGTGGAAGCCCACGACTGGGCGACATGGCACAATATCATTTTCCCAAAAAATGACATGTGTCACAAATGTATTCACCCATATGTCTACCAACTTGCATGCCCTATCAGCATGCCAACTCAACACTCTGCCATGTCACTGTATGGATTGTACAGATTGCACAGTGAGCAAAATTTTGCTTGTTTGGCAAAATGAAAACAATGTGACATCTTGCTCATACGAAGTCCTTTTGATCTTGTTCAAGTTGTGTTGGGTTCATAACAATGAGGTCTATGCACATGTCCGATTTGAAGTTATTATGAGCACTTTTATTTTTTAGCACAATTTTATCCCCTCGATCACACCTCCCCATTGGGAAGCTTTTGGACCTCCAAAAGACTACTTTTAGTCAATCTAAATATGAGGGTACAATTCCCTCACCCTTACAATCTCAATCCATCCAACCTTGCTTGGATTAGTTCCTTTGATCCCAATACGAAACTTGTCATGCCTTGCTGTGTACTTGGCTTGGCTCTTTCTCAACTGTTCTTGAATGGTTCGTTGTAAAAACTGAACTGGTTCAATGAACTTCTTGGTCTTCTTATAACCAGGCTTAAAGTAGTGTATATGCTCATCCCAAAACATATGATGCTTTCTTTGCAATCTAGCCACCGTAGTGCCAATACCAAAATGGCTAGCAACAAGAGAAGAATGTTCTTCCCTTATCTTGTTGATTCTTTCACCCTGTGAAAAACATAGCTTGCCAAGATACACAAGTTTACCATGTACATAGGAATCCAATTCCTCAACTTGGTTAGCACGACACAAAGTTGCATAAAAATATTTGAAATCAGGATCTATAGCATACTGTTCCCAATAGCTCTCATGCATGATAAGATTATGCTTGAAAATAACTAAATCACTAACAATAGGCCTAGTAAGCATATCAACAACTTTGTCATAAAAGTATTTCTTATACCTTATCACCAAGTGAAAAAAATAACTTTTCAAGGAATGTAATGGAGCTATCTCAAATCTTTCTTCCATTTATCTCCTTCAGCAATCATATATGTAGTCGTGTTCAAGGCTCTGAAATCTACCCACATATGCCATATACAATATTTCTTTGGAACCAAACCAATTGGTGACCTGCATGGCAAAGTGCTTGGTTTGATGACCCTTTTGTCAAGAAACTCTTGGGCTTGTTTTCTAATTTCAACATTCTCAATGAATAACATCCACCACATGTAAATGTTTGGAAGAGGACCTCTTTGTTGCAATAGAATCTCTTGTTGGATACCCCTTGTAGGAGGCAATCCCCTTGGTTCCTGAAACATCTCAACATTTTTGTTAAGAACCTCATACAAATAAGATTGTAACTTTCGATCACATCCTTTGATAACTTCTTCTTCATCATTGTCTTTGGGTTTAATCATCAAAAGTGCAAGGTTCTTACTAGCATTGACTAGTCTCTTCATTTGTCTAGCATTTGTAAGTGACAAATTCATCTTCTTTGTGTGTGCTCTAACAATGTACTCAACTCCATTTTTGAACAAATGATATTTGTTCTCATGACGATGAAAAATGGCTCTCCTATCATATAAGTATGGGCTTCCAAACACAATACNAGCATTTGTAAGTGACAAATTCATCTTCTTTGTGTGTGCTCTAACAATGTACTCAACTCCATTTTTGAACAAATGATATTTGTTCTCATGACGATGAAAAATGGCTCTCCTATCATATAAGTATGGGCTTCCAAACACAATACCACAAATATCCAATGGAATGACATCAATCTCTACCTCATCTATATAGTTTGCAGTGATGGAAAATCTACGTTTACACCTTTTTGTCACATGCAATTTGGCATTGCTACATATCCAACCTAAAGGTTATGGTTTAGGATGAGGAGTAGTTTCCAAATCTAGTTTATTTACAATGTCTTCAGAAATAAGGTTTGCTTGTGATCCCGTATCAAAAAGAGCATCTATCTTGGTATGTTTGGAAATTACCCTTATGCAGAAAAGCTTTGTCGTTTCTTTTTCATGTTGAGTTTCATTGATGGAAAAATTTGAAGAACTAGTACTAGTAATATAATTCTTACCTTGTAAACCCATGGCTGTGATTTTTGTTTCATGTTCCGAATTAGATCCTAAATCTTGTTGTATAGTTGCGGCAATGTTTGGTTTCTCTTTGTTGTTGAACATTTTGGGTCTCTTTTCAAGATGAAGTTTCCAACAATGGTCTTCATCATTGCCATCCTTTGAACAATGTTTACGTGAAATTTTCTCTCTCTCTTTCTTTATAAGAATTTTTCTTTCCATTTCCTTCAAACTTCCTCTTTCCCTTGTCCCCATTAAAAAACTTCTTGTTGCCCTCTTGAGTTTCATTCCTTCCTCTTGCCTCTAAATGAGTAGCCTGCACACGTACTTCATCTATATTTGAAGGATTAAACATAAGTATTTTATGCTTCAAGTAGCTATGCAAACCTCCAATGTATTTGAGCAAAGTATCTTGTGAAGACAAATCTACACCCAAAACCAAATCTCTTCTCCTAAATTCTTGAGTGAAGCTTTGCACATATTTCCCTTTAGCTTGCCTAAAGTTTATCCAATCCATAATATCTTTCTGCATGTATGCTAATGGATAAAATTGCCTTTTAATTGCAACAATAAAATCATTCCAAGAGGATAAAACTTTACCATGTTTCTTCATGTCCTCTTGAGTTTTGGCTTCCCACCAATTGAGTGTTGCACTATCCAATCTTAAAGAAGCAAGATGAATCTTAGTTTCATCATCTATTATTCTTTGTATCCTACAATACACTTCAATCTGACGAATCCAATTATCTAATTTCTCAGCATTTACCTCTCCATTGTACATTGGAAATTCAAACTTAATATCAAGCTTTAGTAAAGGAGTTTATAAGGGAGTTGTACCATGTCATTTTGGAGAATTTGGAGGTGGTTGTGAAATGGTGGAAGATGTGGAAGATGGAGGTGAAGGAGGTGGAGAATCACCACTCCCTCCATTTCTTTTTGGAGTGTTGGAGTTTTCACCCTGCAATCTTGCATTCATTTCATCAAATAACACTTTCACCATTTCAACCATATCAAAGAAATATTTCCTGATAGTTTCCTCTTTTGAAGAAAGGGTTCCATGACTCTCCTCATGAGCCATACTTGGTGAATATCTTCTTGAATATTGAGGTGATTTGATAGTTCTCCTTCTTGACAATTGAGGACTTGTCTCTACAAGTTGACCTTCTCCTTTTGTGAGATTCAACCTTGTAAGCATCAAAAAAACTAAAACACTTACAAACAATCAGGCCTTCAAAAACCAAAGCTCTGATACCAACTGATCTGAAAATGGAATGAAATTGTTTCCAATAGATATTTAAAATGAAGAATTATTGTCTCTTTAAATTGCAAGTGTATAAATGGTATGTGTTTGGGTAATTGGATCAAGTTACTAACACATAAAATCAATGATTTTTACTTAAGCATGAGCAGCATATGAGACAGATAAAAAACATCAATAATGAACACATAACAAAAAAAATGATAAAGGAGTTCACCCCTCTTGGGATACATCTCTTGGTCCAGCTTCCCTTGGATCATTTTCATTATTCTTAAAAATTTCTCTTACAGTGCTCAGAATACAAAATAGATGGCTTCAATGGCTTTAGAACGTTCAAAATCCCCTAGCTGGGCTTTTAGGGCCCAAAAAATGAAGAATTTACACCTCCTGGAATTTTTCCCCTTTAAACTTGTTGTACTTTCTCGCCAAAACGAACCCACTAATAGACTAACTCGGCCTCTTTGTGTTTTCCGCTCCAAAACCCAATACACACAATAGTTCCGCAAATCAAGCGAAAATGTTGGACCGTTAGTGCGCTGACCCCCAAAATCTGAAGAAGAACTTGGTCGTATGGCCCCATGTGGCCAATGACCTACCATTTTGGAGCTCCAATTAGCTAGCTCCCTCCACAAAGGTATTTGGTCATGTGGTAATTTGCATGTGACTGGGGCTTAACCTTTGTTCAAAACAAAGTCCGCGTACCAAAAATATCGCGTGCCAAACATATAATAGGAGGTTATATTCAAAGGGAATATGTGAATGTGTTGGGGGATATATAAATCGGGGGCTATGCTGGAGTCTCTACGCGCGCCAAGTGTTAATGTTTGGACATATGGAACAATTATATGGAATAGTTTATGCGTCAGGGTTGGGGCTAGGCCCCAACCCTTTTCTTCGTGAACCAAACTTTGAATGCAATTCAAATAATACATTTAAATTATACATAACAAGGAACACATTGGGTGGGATGGTAGCCCGACCCTGCCAAGTCATTCCCCCCCACCCAGAGGTCGTAGTTTTGACTCTTATGGAGTCATACAAATTTTTCCAACTGCCAACAAACTGGAGGGTGCCAAATGGCAGCCCACGACTGGGCCATGTGGAACCATATCATTTACCCAAAAATATGACACATGTCACAACTTTATTCTCCCACATGTCTGACAATGTGCCAACCCTGTCAGCATGCCAACTCAACACTCTGCCATGTCACTGTATGGATTGTATGGACTGCACAGTTAACAAAATTTTGTATGTTTGGAAAAATGAACAGAACGTGATATATTTCTCATACAATTCATGTTTGAGTCTTCTCAAGTTGTGTTGGGTTCGTAACGAGGAGGCCTATGCACATGTCTGATTTGAAGCGATTCTGAGCACTTTGATTTTTGAGCACAATTTGATCCCCTAGATCAGCTAGAAAATTACTAACCGGATAGAATCATCCATTAGTGAATTTGATGAGAACCATATATGAAAGGTCATAATGTGGTTATTAGGGTCTTCACTAAGTTTACCGTCAAATTTTGGAATGTCCGAAGGTAATTTGGTAGGAATGACTGGCCAAAAAGGGGAGTGTAATATGGGATCGTTGGTTAATATCGACATATCTGGTAGATCTAGAGTGGCTAAGAATGTTAGTTGTCTATTGACTTGTGGATGATACTGGTGTGGCATAGGAACACCAGCAGGGTTGTAACTCGTTAAGGTGGATAATTGTAGCTAGGAGGCCATCCCATATGTTTTTATTGTTGACCAATAAAGGTGGTGTTTATTTGTTGAGGAATGTGCATAAAAGGAGAAGGGAAACCCATTTGGCCCTAGGGAGGATAACCAGTGTAAACCGGGGGAGGATAGTTCACTTGATTATCTTGTGGAGGGTAACTAATGTGCCCTTAAGGAGGGTAACTAGGTTGGCCCTGAGGAGGGTAAGGATTTGGCCCTTGGGGAGGAAAATATGGTTAACATTGAGGACCCCAAGTGGGATTCAGGACTCCCAGGAAGGGTTGTCTAGAATGTAGTCTAGAAGGATTGGGATTTGGTAGTCCTCCTTGCGGGTTGTGGTACAATGACCCTCCCTGATGTGGTTGATGGAACTAACCTCCCTGGGGTGGTCACTAGGACCATGGGGGGTTTCCGGTGAATGAAGGTTGAGATTGTCCCCCTACCATTGGTTGGGTAGAAATTGAGATGTAACTGGGAAGAGGGGGTTTCCCCCCAGTCGATATGTGTGCATTGGAGAACTGTTTCCCGCCAGTAGGGATTTGTCCCCCAGTTGGATTTAGTTGTGTGGCAGGATTTTGCATTATGTGATGTGAAGATGTCCCAACATGATTATGTGGAGTATATGAAGTTGTATCTTGAAGAGGGATGGGAGGTGTAACTGTCAAGGTACTTTTCATCTGAATAGGTATCACNTTGGAATTGGCCTGAAGCGGTAGAAATATTGACTGTTGGTTCGACGGGACGGTCGATGGGCTACACTAATGGTCATACCTTTGCACCATAGGTGGTAGAGGCATGTGGAGGGTCAAAGGGTGGTCGGCTAAAATTAATTTTTTCATAAAGGTCCCATCTTGATGGATTTATCCATATAGAATGAACAATATTTCATTGTGGATCTGCCATTTCAGTAGAATGGACAGGGGTAGTGTATTCTTCGTTAAAATTCGGTTGTATTGGTTCCATATCTAATTGATTATATGGTCTTGATGGCAAGAGAGAGTAATCTTATACTATAACATTACCTGAGGAGTCCAATCAGACAAGGAGTGGATTGAGAGGAACTTGCAAAGCGGGGTTTATAGGAAAATTGGAACTTTCCTCAGCCATAACTAAGGCTCTCTCAGGATTTTCTAGTAAAGGAGTAGCAACATTCCCAGCGTTCGAATGGTTCTGGATCTCTTCATGGTAAGTGTCTTCAAGTGAGATAGGAGGTAAGGGTTTTTATCCTTCTGGAGGAAACCATTGCATCCTACATGATCTACAAAGACCTTTATCATCCACAATCTCAATTTTTAAGGACAACTAAAGTAAACAAACAACACTCGCTAAAAAATCTAGAAAACCAACAAGAAAACAATGCCTTATCTCGATGAACGTACTAGTTGGTGATGAAATCCAACGTCACATGATTAAATTGAGAAGGGGATAGGATATGAGCAGGTGGATTAGTTACGTTGGCTGTCTTCTTAACAGACTTATGCCTTGGTGCAAGCTTCCTCACAGTTTTACCCATGGGTTACACTCCAAGGAACCCGAGTGAGTTTGACCAACATCTGTTCTAGGTACAACAAAGACTTGCCTTCACCATCACCTCAGGTAAGGACCCTAAAGATTGTGGCTACTAAGGATACCAACACCCATTCAGCCTATGGGTAGGTATAGTCGATAGTTTAATCCGAACGTATGGGCAAGATATCAAGTCTAAAAATTTTCAAGAGAATTGAGGACAAGTCGACTGGTAAACTCCAGAGGACCCCAAATAGATTCATAATTCACGAAGCTATGAGACCAAATGAAAACAATTGATCCTCAAGAATAACCCCCAATATATGATCGTACTACTCCGATCAGTTGAGCCTTGGAGGGATAATCTTCATTGTTCTCCCGAATGTGACCTTGTGTTTAACCCCTGTGTGAGAGGGGGATCCCAACTATTCTTATACGAAGGTTGGATTTACTCTACCCATCGAAATATTCTGAGTTTGTCTTGAATGCTTTGGAGAGTTATTCTCAAAACCTATTCCAAATCTCTAGTCCTTTTCTAGTGTTGGTGTAAAGATCTTAAAAATAATTTTTTCTAATTTGATTTTAATTGGCGTTCATTTTCATGGTTGTTCGTTGCACAAAAGTGAATGATATAAAAACCGATGATGTTTGATACTTGACTCCAAAAAGATGAAAATAATGATATGCAAACTTCATTTTCAATGAACTTATAGCTACGGGAAGGAGAAGAGTTTGTTTTATTTTTTCACTAACAAAACACTCAAGAATGCAAAATTTTATACCATTTCATTCTCAACAAGAATTAAAACAATTTCCAATTTATAAAGAAAACCTTTCCAATATTCAAAACCAATGTATACCATAATTTATTTGTTTGATTGCAAATGAAAATTAAGATGTTCGTCTAATGCTTCATGCTTTCACAAATAATGAAAAATGACTTCACTACTATGATTTTTTTTTTAAAGAAGATGCAAAAGTACACAAACAAAGACACTCTCAACATTTAATAAGAGACTAAAAGAAGAACAAACTATCCACTCAAATAAAAACACCAAAAAGAAAAAAAAAACACATTGAACAGTCTTTCAGAATTGAGTAAGGGATCAAAGACAAAGAAAACAATGCTAATATCAATGCATTTCCCTAAGAAAACTTCTAATCAATAAGATAATTGAAAAGAGCAGCAAAAGAAACCAAGTTTGAGAGAAAAAAATTGATTTTGCAATAAGGAAAGAAAACACAAACTCAATCAAGAATAATAGAATGAAAAGTACCGGGTTTGATTCAAACAAAGGACAAGATCTGACAAAACAGTATCTGAGTCAAATAAAAATATCAAAGTATTATGTCGAGCAAGCAAGAGAAATCAACACTCTAGTAATCAAGGCACCAGAGCGCTACAATGCAAGAAAAATCAGCGCTCTGGTAATCAAGGCACCAAAGCACTACAATGCTATCTAATACACTCTAGGGGAGTGTTTATTAGGCTATCAATTCTTTGACTTAAACTGGAGAGGGATCTAGTTCTAAGAAAAAATTTAGAAAAACGCAAGAAACTCAAAAACTCAAAGAAATTCAATCAGATAAATTGTGAGACAATTTAGCAAAGATGAAAAGATGTAAGGATAGATTAAATCAACAAACATGATCTAAATATAAGTAAGAGCCACAGAAAAAACCAAGGAAAGAACAAAAAACTGAAAGTTCACTCCCGAGTGGAGTTTCCAATTTCTATTACAGAATAATTCCCCTACGGACAGATGAATTTTCCCTTGGAGTACAGACCCCTCTACCAAGACAGAAAACTACCATTCCTATAGATTAACTTTATCCATAAAAAAATAGAGTAAGAGGGATAGTATGATGTACCTCACTTTATAAGTTTGTCCAAGCTGCTCCAATCCGTGATTTCTGAATAGTTTCTTCAATGGACAACCAAAAGACAAACGATTATTTCCTACTCTAATGGATTAGACAAAACTAATCTATCTATGAATATTAAAACAAGCATAGACAAGTACATGTAAAATATACTAGAAGGAAATAAGACAAGTATATTGATGAGAACTTTAAAGAGACACTTACAATCTTTAGATGATGTTGCAACAACCTCTCCAACCCCTCCTCATCCAACCCTTGCTCGAAAGATCCACGATTAGAAAAAAAATGCTTTTCTGATTATTTTCCTCCTTCGTTCATCATGAGAATGCCTCCATTTATAAGATTTGAGAGGCTCAACCACCTTGGTTATATTTGGGATTATTTGATCATATGACTCCATCAGTTGTGATATCTCCCTTAGATGGAGCCTGAGGGTTAGATTCTAGCCAAACCAACTTGATCCATCCATATCTTTCTTTAGAGAAAAAGGGGATTTCTTCCAATATTTTCTCAACCAATTCGACGCTCTCTTACAATGGGAAACGAAGCACTACAAGGGTCCTTGCTAGATAGAAAAAGAGCACTAGCACTCCTTGTATATGAGAAGGGGAGCATTGATCTTCCAAAATTTTCCAAGATGACCAATTCTCATATAAAAACACTTTGTTTCGACTGTCAAATGATGGGGCTTCTTCTTCTAACATGTTTTAGGGGTTGTGTCAAGTGTTTTCATGGTGTCGTTTATGATGTGACACTTACGTCATGATAATGTGACACTTGCAACAAGAATGTGACACTTATTCCACTTTCGACATTGAGAATGTAACATTATCAAAGTGAGGAATTTTGATGTGTAACAACAGTTTATTCACAGTTTCTTGTTTTGTGCATGGATGTTAATGACACAATATCAACCTTATAAAATATAGGATGAATGTCTCAAGCTCATAAAATATATTATTCAATATTAACTTTCTATTTATATTCAAGTCACCTTCATAACATTCTGTCCAATATTGAAAATTCTTGACATTCAAGTCACCTTCATAACATTATGTCCAACCTTCATAAAATTATGTCCAATATTGACAATGTTTGACATTCAAGTCACCTTCATAACAATATGTCCAATATTGACAATGCTTCGCAAACCAATAAATCAATGATACTTCACCTATTTATGAAGGTTGACATCAATGACAACCAAATTGCCAACAATCTCCCCCTTTGTTATTGATGGAAACCTTAGTAAAGAAATCTTACTTCCCTTATGAAATGTATTCTATATTTTGAGTCCTTTGAGTTGACTTTGTTTTACTCTTTATCTCTCCCCCTTTGAAGACAATGACAAAGGGAATATTTCTCTTCTCCCCCTGAGATGATTCTCCCCCTGAGGTGACTCTCCCTCTGAGGTGATTCTCCCCCTGTGTTTGTCCCATTTATTTTGGACTTTGTTTCTATTGTTTATCTCTCCTCTTTTGACATCAATGAAAAAGGAAATATCACTTTTCCTACTTTTCTCCCCCTTTGAATGTGTCTATTGTTATCTTAATCTCTTGCGATTTTTTTGTTCAAATAGGTTTTATTGTCTTCTCCTTTGTCATAACGGATAAAGGTGTGTAGCTTACTGATCTTCTTGATCTATTTCTTCATATTCTTCTTCTTGATAATCTTTAGTTCTTTGATTCCAAGAGATCTTTACTATTATTCCATATCATTAATAACTTTTCTTTGTTCATACTCTGTCTTTATATATTTTGAACTCCTTTTGTTTCTTTCTTCTCTAGATATTATTTGTTTTATTCATCACATTATTTTACAGACTAATTTTCTTTTGACACTTCATCATTATCACCACTGTTTTGTGCACCATAATATTCTTCATCTTCTTCTTTAAAAATTATTCTTCTTTAGAAATTCTTCTTCCTTGAGCTTGTTCCTCTTCATATGAAAAGATCTGAAATTCATATTCCTTATTAGGAGTCTCATCCATCAGTTTATTGTTATCAATTTCTTCATTTTTAGGTGATACATCTTCATCATATTTCTTGCTTTCTGCTTCCTATTTTCTTCTTTGTATCTTTCCATAAGGCACTCTGTTTGATGAAATTTTATTTTCTACATTTGTCCTTTGATATTTATCCTCTTTTCTTTTCTTCCAAAGTTCACTAGATTTCCTTCATGACTTGTATGGATTATTTTTCATGGGTTGTATTCTTGATTTCCCACAGTCTTGGGATTTGTGCCCAAACTTATAATAGTTGTAGCATCTCATGGTATGAATTTTTTTTTTTGTGTTCCCAACATAATTGCATCTCCAACATCTCATTAAGTTATTAGACCTTCCTGAATTTTTCTTTTCAGGAATCTTGCATTTCAATGCTTTGGGACCAAATTTTTTACAAGAAAAGAAATAACCATTGAAGGTGTTTCCATACATGAGTCTATTGTGACATCAAAATAATTCCTTTTGATATGTTTCTTGTTTTTCACTTTTATAGCTTCCTCTAAAAAATTTCATGGTTTGTATTTGGTTTGTGATTGCACTTTTTCCTTTTAAGGAGGATAATCCTTTCTCATTGTTGGCCCTTAACCATGTTTTGTTGATATGTGGTCAAGTTTGACCTATTTTTGGACTTCGACATCCTGTCAAAGGAGGAGCGCAAGACGAAGCAGAGATCGCGGGATCTCGACCCCTTTTTGGGTCCTTTTTGGGTTTTTGGGATTATGTAACGGGATTGGGATGTTAGCCCATGGGTTTACCCATGTTTAGGCCTATTTTGTAATATATAAATAGATGTATAGGAAATGTAAAAAAAACAAGAGAACAAAGTCATCTATGTGATGTTATTATGCAAGAAGGCTAAGTGATAAGAGTTGGATCGGTGTGATCAGGAATTGTAAGGCTTTGTGCATACTGTGTGAGACTTGTAGAGTTAAGTGAAAGTCATTGTAGCAAAATCGTGGAAGTATTAGTGCTGGAACACAAGGAAGAAGGATCTAGCGAGCTGTGCAGATCTTCTATCCTATGCGGAATAAGCCTTTTGAGGCTCTGTGCTTGTAACTGATTGACTGAAGACAAGAAAGAAGAAGCGTTGGTGGACGTAGCCCCGTGGTGGGGGTGAACCATGTAAACACTATGTTGTTATGCTTTGTGCTTGTATTAATGTGTTTATGACTCTCTTGCTAAGTGCTTTGATAGAGATAGATAAATATGTTCATGCTTTGTGCTAATGATGTGTAAGAATGTTAGATCTAACTTCTATGAATGTGCTTAGTTCTTGCTTCTGCTAGATCTGATCCATTTGTTTGTGCTAAGTACTTAACTACCTTAGATCAATGTGAATGTTGCGAAGCTCTATTATATCAACGAAGTAGATATTGATTGCATATTAAGGATCCGATGGTGTTAAGTGATATATTAAGTATCATAATCACATATTTGTGTCCCAGCTAAGGTTGCAGAGACCTGAGTCTCACAACCACCCCTGCCTCTACCTCGGGTGAGACTTCATCTGCGTCGCAGGTGTTGCCGAAAGGGATGGTAGTTATGGTTTTGTTGGTGCATTGTTGTAGCATTGAACCCTGGGTCTGCCCCTGTGCCAACAAATGGTTCCTTTTCCAGGACTGAAACTGTGATTGTTGGGAACTGAGAAAGAAGAAGCTTTGTGCAAATATTCATCCTAAAGTTGTGAAAGCTCTTTGCATAGATCTGTCTCTCTAGTGCAAAGTATTCTACTTGATTTATAAAGCTCTATGCTAAAATAAAGAAGCCCAATCTGAAGAAAAGAAGTTGGATATGAAGGAGAGAAGCAAGATCTGAAAGCTTTATGCTCTAAAAAAGGTAAAAGTGATAATTTATTTTTAAAAGAGGTAAGATCTGCAAGCTCTGTTCTCTGATAAAGGTAAGAATGGTGAAAAGTTTTAGATCTGGAAGCTTTTTGCTCTATAGAAGTAAGATAAGTGGAAATTTTTGTTTCTAGAGTATGGATCTAGGTATGTTTAATACAGTCTGTCCTAGATAAAAAACTAGGGTATTGAAATATGAAGGAACATTTGATATTAATAGATCTGACAAGAATAGTGAAATATATGTTATACCTATGCATAGAAAGAATGTTTGGACTAACAAGTGGATGCAGGATCCTAAAAAGAATTTTTTGCAGCTTAGCTCCTATGATCCTAGCGTGCAGTACGAGAAAGGTTGGGGATCATTTAAAATAAAGAGAGGATTAACCCTCTGTTATAGTTGAAGAAGACTAGGACATCTTGCTAAGGAATTCCCTAGAAGAATACCTAGTTGTATTTGTTTCAAAGCTATGGACCATGACGTGTTGTATTTCCCTAGAATGATTGCTAAGCTTGAGGGAATGAATCTGAACAATGAAAACCCTAAGGCAAATCTAGAAATGGCAGAATCCCAGAAAGAATCAGAGAAAGTATTGTTACAAGTGAAAGAAACCTTGAATGACCACTGACATATCAACTTATCGGGGATATTCAAAGAAAAAGAATGCATCGAAGAAAGAATAGGAGACTTCGACATTGACTGTGTTCTGGATAAGGAAACACAGGTGAACATCATGATAGAGAGAACTTGGGAAGATATAGGGAAGCTTGCTATGATTCCTTCACTAGGAGGAATAGGATTATTCAGAGGAAAACTGGTAAAACTATGTGGGAAGCTCGCTCGTGTACATATGCACGTTAATGGAACTTCGACAGAAGAAGATTTTGAGATTATTAAATTTATTGAAGGCAACGCCCCATTTACCATGTTACTAGCCAGCCCTTGGATTGAAAGAGACTAGGCTAGAAGGAAAGAAGAATAAGTAGTGTTAGAACAACATAAGCAGGAGTTAAAATAATCCACATGAGAACAAATCGAAGTTATTTAAAACCAAAGACCCTGATGTCGAAGTTGCAAGAACCCTAGAATACCAACAAAAGATTGAAGTACTTATCCCAGATAAATAAAAAGTATTACCCTCGAATCCTAGGAAATAATCTCAACAGTGCGCAGTGACTATGTCAAACGAAGATAAGAATCAAAAGGGAAAAGGCATACCGAGATGAAGCTCACTGGAAAGAAGGCTAGAAATCTAAGTAAAAAGAGGGCTAATATTGAAAATTTACAGAAGGTTCCAGAGGGAACCTCACAGAAGGAAAATTTTCAAAATTAGAGCTTCGTCAGGATATCAGGACAACGACACATGACACTTCGCCATGGTGAAGCAATATAGCCATTGGGAATATTATAACCATTCGATCGATGCTTTGAACGGGAAGAAATGAAATTATGGTTCGTTATCAGACTATTGGACCATGACATAACGGAAAAAACCAAGTTAATGAAGACCTCATACCCATTGTAAGTGACTCGTTGTCGAGTTACCTATTTATCCCACCGTGCCACGCACCCATAACACTTTTTCCAATTGAGAATTTGATCCCACATACTAAGTTGAGTTTAAACCATGATCATCGTGCTTCTACTCTCTCTTGTTACTGTGTCTAAGCTACCCCCCTGAACCTAAGATTGTTAACCCCGAGCGTGTATGTCAGATGAGTTGAGCATTGTAGAAAGAGTTGTTCAGGATTTTTTTATCGACCTAATGACTGAAAGAGTCATGTCAATGTCTACAGGTATAAGCATCATCCACGAGAGGACTGTCAGGTTCTCCATCCACTACTCGAGCCGGACCATCTCGACCATCAGATGAGAAGTGAACTAGGCACAGGGATGAACTCGCAAATGCAAATTTGATTCCGAGCATACTACCTACCTATATACCACCTTTGAGTGGTGTTGTAAACCATGACAACGTACCTAGAGATTTTGAGTAGGCCTTGGTCATGACATACCTCTTGAAGGGGATACACGCAGTTTGCGTAGACCAAGATAAAATTGAAGCGTTGAAGTTTACCAACTTCAACCTCAGCGACAATAAGGTCTACAACATGCTCACCCCGCATAAGTACCTGACCAAAACAAATGGAAATAATTTGAATATCGTCCCTCGGTTATGGACCCATAACCTCACGCAGTCCACCCTATTAAACGGTATGAATATTCTATACTTCGGAAAACACCAGGAGGTGAATGCATGTGTCAAATTTTTGTTGTCTTGTTACCATGGAGGTTATATATGGTTAAACCATCACATAACAGTGGATCCAACATTGATAAATCAGATCACCAGGCTTAGTATACAAGGACCTGACCCATAGGATTTCTATCCTGGAAATCCATGGATCGTGCTCTCATTCAAAGGATCAAGGACACTTATGGAGATGTTGAGAGAGGAACGCGAGGCTACAAGGTAGCTTCTATCCAGAGTGGCGCAGTGCACCTCTCCTGTCAGATGATTACAAGGAAGTTAGTATGCAATAATCGACCCACCCAAGTGATTGGCTTTGTAGTTGACCTCGCAGGGAAGTGCGCGGAGGGCCTACAAATGAATTGGGCACAGTACCTGGTGAACCAATTAGAACTTGACTGTAGAGAAGTGCAAGATCAATGGTACAAATTCCACTTCAACTGGCTATTGATCCTGATCACTTTCATCATCTGGGAGATGACGGAAGGTGCCACCTTCCTGGACATCGAGCCATTTGAACCATTGGATGCAAAGTTCAGTACATTGTGGTACTCATGTGACAAGAATAAGCAATGGAAGTCAAATGTTGTGTTCCATACATACTACAACTAGTTGAATCTATCTATACAGTCTGAGCCTCGCATAAATCTGAATACTTTACACAGGTTCAGGCCTTTGATGAAGTTCAACGCAGACCACCATTTCATTTATATCACAGCATGAGCCGATGAGCACAACAAACAACTTCAGTACTACTATAAGATAACAGAGGAGGACTTGGAGGAGGTCACCAAGGACTGTTCGGTGATCCTCCTCATTCTACCAAACCCTAAAGAGATATTTGATATAGACAGTCCATAAACTACATAGGATACACCCAGGTCGAGTAAGACAAAGAAGTCCGAAGAGGTCCATGATTTAGAGAGCGCATCCGTGAAGACTGCTTCCATCTCACCCGAGAAAGGAGGTGATGATGCAGATTTGAATGACACAGATTTCAAGCAACAATAGGGTGACAAGGCTGATCCCCTGAAAAAGAGGAAAGGTTCACCTATGAAACCTTCCTCCCAGAAGAAATCAAAGGCCACTATGATGAAGATGCAGACTGTCCTCACCTCTGATGACTTCGACTTCCTTGTAGCAACCATGAATGATGCTTCACTGGAGATAGCAGAGAAGCAAGAAGCAAAGCAAGAGGAGATGTATGATTGAATCATGACTGAACTCCGAGGAGTATATCAAGCCCTACAATCCAGCCGTGTAGTATTCACTGTGCTGGGAGAGCCAGAAGAGGGAGATGAGCCAGCTCAACTCTATTGAATAACTCATACAGTTGAAGCTCATCTTCGACGAGCACAAGAGGAAACAACACTAGCCACCCAGGCTTTGGTACAAGTACAAGGAGTACTTGTAGAACAACGTTGAGCTGCCGAACAAGAAAAGAGTGCTCTCCAAGCGAAGTTCGATGAAGAAAAATCACAGCTGCAGTAAGCCAAGGAACAGTTGCTTGTCGAGCAACTCGAAGTGAAGGAAAAGGTCAATAGATCACTTCGCTATGTGAATGTCGTAGAAGTAAAGGCAGAGGATCAAGTCACGAAGCAAGTAGCGCAACTTGAATAAGTGCTCCAATAACGCATAGTAGATTTAGAGCTATGCACTATACCAGAGACTCCATAAGAGGTAAGAGACAAGTGAGAAGCCACTTCCCACAACACATTTGACACACCGAAGGCCCTTACTTTAGAATGCAAGCAATTCACTGATCGCAATGCCCAAACATATGATAAAGTTACCGAGAACCCAGAGTTGCAAGCATTGGAGTCACAGCTCCAGCAAGCGAAGCAACACGCAGAAACACTACAGGCGCAGTTGAATTCTCTGTCAACTATGGAGAGAATGAAGAGATCTCAAGATCAACGAACCACCTAGCAACAAATCCATAATATCCAGAGAAGAGTTATGGATATAGCTCAGAAACTCCAACCGGTACAAGATAAGGCCTATCAGTTGTTTACAGAGGTGGAAGGCCAGGGAACAGAACTGGAGCAGGTTAGCACCACAGTAGAACAGTGCCTGGAAGGACCTATGAATGATGCAATCATTCAAGAATTTGCTGAAAAAGAGCCTGTAGCACAACAGCAAGTCGAAGAAGTTCGAGCCAATATTGAAGCATTCGAAGTAGAACTTCCTACATCAGAGTGACTTGGGACGAGTCATAGGTGAGCGTTGGGGGCCTATTGGCCTTGACTGGGTTTTGTTGATATATGGTCAAGTTTGACCTATTGTTGGAATTTGACATCCTATCGAAGGAGGAGCGCAAGACGAAGCAGAGATCATGGGATCTCGACCCCTTTTTGGGTTTTTGGGATTATGTAATTGGATTGGGATGTTGGCCCATGGGTTTACCCATGTTTAGGCCTATTTTGTAATATATAAATAGATGTATAGGAAATGTAAAAGAAATAAGAGAATGAAGGCATCTATGTGATGTTAGTATGCAAGAAGGCTAAGTGCTAAGAGTTGGATCTGTGTGATCAGGAATTGTAAGGCTTTTTTCATACTGTGTGAGACTTGCAGAGTTAAGTGAAAGTCATTGTAGAAAGATCATGGAAGGCTTAGTGTTGGAATGCAAGGAAGAAGGATCTAGCGAGTTGCACAGATATTTTGTCTTGTGCGGAATAAGGCTTTTGAGGCTCTGTGCTTGTAACCAATTGATTGAAGACAAGAAAGAATAAGAGTTGGTGGACGTAGCCCTGGGGTGGGGGTGAACCACGTAAACACTGTGTTGTTATTATTTGTGCTTGTCTTAATGTGTTTATGACTCTCTTTCTAAGTGCTTTGATAGAGATAGATAAATTTGTTCATGCTTTGTGCTAATGATGTCTAAGAATTTTAGATTTGACTTCTATGAATGTGCTTAGTGCTTGCTTCTGCTAGATCTGATCCATATGTTTGTGATAAGTACTTAACTACCTTAGATCAGTGTGAATGTTGTGAAGCTCTGTTCTATCAGCGAAGTAGATATTGATTGCATGTTGAGGATCCGATGGTGCTAAGTGCTATATTAAGTATCATAATCATAGATTTGTGTCCTAGCTAAGGTTGCAAACACCTGAGTCTCGCAACCACCCCTTCCTCTACCTCGGGTGAGACTTCATCTGCTTCGCAGGTGTCCCCGAAAGGGCCAGTAGTTAGGGTTTTTTTGGTGCATTGTTTTAGTGTTGAACCCTAGGTCTACCCCTGTGCCAACACTCATGTTTGTGAATGGTGTTCTACTTGCCACTTTCTTCTTTCTTATTGTACCCAAGACCATTTTTTTCATCGGTTGATCTTTGACTATTCCAAATCTTATCCAAGATGGATGAGTTGTTCTAGAATTTGATAGTTGCTTTTGTCTTTTCATTCTTATTTTTGAGCTTGATAACTTCCAATTCCAACATGTGACATGTTTCTTCCTTTTTAGTCAACTAGATCTTCAAGTCTTCTTCTATTTCCTTAGCTTCTTCAAGTTGAGTCTTTAGACTGATGACTATTTCTTCTGTATCATCCGAGACTTATGTTCATTTATTGGTTTTTTCATATGTATTTAACCCTTCTATTTATTTAGTTAGATCAACAACTTCAGTCTTCAATCTTTTGATTTCTTCCTTGTTTTCTAGTTGAATCCTTTTGAGGTTGATGACTTCCAATTCCAGCGTGTGGAACGATTCTTCCTTTTTAGTCAACAAGCGCTTTAGGGTTTCTTCACTTTCATTAGCTTCTTCAAGTTGATTCTTTAGACTGTTGACCATTTCTTTTGTTTCTTCTAATTCTTGTGTGCATTTATTGATTTTGTCATATTCCTTCAACTCATTCATTTCTTTTGTTAGATAAACAACTTCAGTTTTTAATCTATTGATCTCTTCTTCTTTGCCTTCTAGATTAATCTTTTGTTCTTGCTATTCATGGTTGTTTGATTGTTCTAACTGTTGTAGTAGAAACATATTTTTCTTTTAAACTTTCTCCAACTCTTCTAGAGTGCACATAATTGTGTATTTGAGATTGTCAAATGCCTACATAGGAACTTCAATATACATAACATTTCCTGGTTCCATACGAATCGCTTCTAATGAAACTATAACATAATTCTTAAGATACAATATTTTTTCTTCAGTGATTACTAAGGTATGCATCCATTCCTTGATGGAGTTGTCTTCTTCATTGATGACTAGGGATTGCATCAATTCCTTGTTTGAGTTGTCTTCTTCTTTGATGACCGGTGATTGCATCAATTCCTTGTTTGAGTTGTATTCTTTATTAATGATTGGGGATTGCATCAATTCCTTGATGGTATTGTATTTCTTTTCTATGTTTTGTACTTTACTCTAATAATAACTCTCTAGATGGAGCCATAATAATTTAGAAGAGGTGCAGTGTCCCATATTTTCTTTGATTCGGTCTGAAAGTCCATTTTTTATTGCTTTTAATCCTATTGAATTGTTTCTCTTTTCTTATTTTGTAGTTTTGGATTTGTTCGTTGAGGTATTTATGTACCAAGGCTTACTTACTACTGAGTCCCAAAATCCAGATCCTCTTGACTTCAGATATATTTTCATTCTTTCCCTCTTAACCAGAGTTAGTTCCACTCTTCTGATTGCAATGGTATGGATCCTTCCACACCACTATCATTTGGGGTAAAGTATTGTTGAATCTACCTTCTCCTTCACTTGTGTCATCACTTCTTTCCTCCTCTTCTCTTTCTTGAAATTCAACTTATTCACTATTTGTTATGTTTTATTCTTAATTAAAAATGCACAAGGGGGTGGAATAAAGGGGGGGTAAGACCATCTTCTCCTAAATTTTTTTGTGAGAGAACCCAAATATATATCTAGTTGCAACCACGCAAGACTATTCAAAATTATCATTTTGTCTCCCCCACCACTAGGAGAGCCTCCATCTACCTTCACTTCTGAAACATCCACATCCAGCGGCTTATCCTTCTGATATGACTGTGCACCACCAATGTGCGTGCCTACCTCCTTGTTGATCCACATACTGCCACTACGTGATTCATCTCTCGATCTGATATGTGCACTGTCACCTTGTGAAAAAATGGTTTCTCCACTCAGCACACGACTTCTCCATGCATCACTCGCATGGTTGGTCAATGTATTGTCACTACGCTAAGAGCCAAAATACCATCTTATTGGCGCCCCACCATACTATGTGACAACTTATCTTCTTATTAGCGCGTAATTGTGTGACGCTTTCTATTTTGAGTCCATTGGCACCCCACAAATTTGCACCCACACACCACACATGTGTTCTCTACCTCTTCTCAAGGTTTTGGCATACCACAAAAACCAAAGGGTAAGTGGTTCATCACCTAGGCCCTCACTACTACTACTGTCACTATTGGTATCTTCGACTCCAAGCCTCTTTGCAAGATTTTCACCCCTTGTACTCCACTCTAGCACAACATCCTCTCCCACACCACGTCTTGGTGTGAGCTTCCTCTTCATTATGGACCCAACACCTTGTTTTTCACCCTCAACTAACTCTTCTCTACTCTTCCGCTCAAATTTCTCTCTCGTCTCAACTCTTCTTGCATATATTTCGACTCTTTTTCTCATCTTCTCTTCTGGGTCCATTCCATTATTCACCTCATCTCAACAACTTCTTATATCCTCCTTTCTGGATAGATGCTCTAGTTCTTTTTCCCCCGCCTTTTCCAGAACTCCCCCAGTGCTATGGGGTTTACTCAACCATCCTATCAGGCTCCATGCACATCATTATTTTTTCTACAAACAACATCTTGATCGAAATGGGAATCTCTCAGAACATCCACTTTCTTGGACCTTCTTCAAACTTTCTTTCAGCCTCACGGAAATAATCACTATATTCTATGGAAAACTCAATAATGTAGCCTTCCTTCACTCGAGAAAACCAAAAATCAATATCCCGCATCCACTTATTATCCATTTCCTTTAGAATATCAATATTGGATTGATCCCATACTATTGACTCCAATGGTAACACGGTTGGATTAACTTTTTCTTGCCTTTTTAACCATTCATGCAACAAACATGGAAATTCCACAAAAAAGAGTTCATGCATATCAGAGTAAAGGTATCTACCTTTCCATTATTTCACATTCACCCACAATCCTTTCATCTCTTATAGGGAAAATATGTCCTTATTCACTTCTATATAGTCTTGAATCTTATCCTTAGATAGATGTCACCACATTTCTCTTTTCCTCCATCAATCTCAACAAGACTTCAGGTCCTGGCAAAATAAACATTTTTTGGGGTTGTGTAGTTTTGGTGTTTCATTACATGCTTGAGCGTGCACTAAAATTATTAACATTAGGGGGTTTGAGACCCAGGGTTCGTTTAGAGCATGTCCAAAATAAACGCCTAAGCACTGGCATATCAGTCCTCGACCAAATCCGAGGAATATCTCACCCGAGATGCAGAGAGGATCCATGTGACCATAAGGTCTTGTGTCGAGAATGGAGGATCAAACATACCAAACAATACTACAAATGACATCCATGTAACTCATGTATGATATTCTAATAAGGACTAAGAATTAAAACTATACATGCAGATGTGCTACTCATTCAGAACAAACACATGATAGAATAAAACTTCCATATCTTTATTATTGTGCTGAGGGGTCCAAATTCACCCAACAACAAAAAGGGGTCCTCCCCGGTATACAATCCCAATTATACTACACATTGTTTGGATTAGGAGTCCCATTCAGAATTTGGCCCGACTTACATTATTGATAACTTTTGATTTTATTACCGGTTACGGTCCGATGTACCGATGCGGGGATGGGTGCAATGCAAAGATGTAGATGAATACCATGTATGTAAAGACAACTAATCTATCACTAATCTATGCTAAACTATCCTAGCTAGGAGCAAAGCTAACGTAACTGGTGAGTTATAATGCAACCAAAACTTAAAACAACTTTAATACAATTAGCTATATAAAAAGAGAAATATTGGAAGAAATAACATATATAAGTATATAATCAGATTAGTCCACATTATGGAAATATATACTGTAACAACTCACAAAACTCAAGGCATAGAAATATTCAAAGAAATACCAATAAATGCCAAAAAAATATTAAGATTGCACAAGAATTAGTTTACAACAAACAAAGCATTCTTACAGTCCATAGAAACAACAAATATCTTCACTTGAAGTAGTTCAAATCTTCGGTCAATTTATACACATAATTCCTTCTATTAAATATTGGCCCTAAGGGCTTCTCAATATTCATTAACACTGTATAAGTTCTTGAAACAGTTCTTGGGTCTATATAATGCTCGAAAATCCAAACAAATTCCTTCAAAGAGTCTCTAGTCTCTTTTATACAAAAAATAGTAACTCCTATTTGTATTTTCTTCTTCTTATTGAAGAGGGAGCTACAAAACTATTCGCATTCCCTTCTCTCATGACAAGTGGCAAAAAAAAGGCCAAAAATTGAGGTACCGAGGAAAAGACGAAAGGGAAAACAATCTTTTGGCATTTTCCTATGAGGTTTTGCTCCGAAGATAAGTCGTCCAGACTTCCAATTGGTTGTATAGTGACTAAATCCTCCTGTAAGATAGTTTCTCCAACATTTCTTCGATCATGGAAATGCTATCATCCAAGGCACTCATATATTTCTCCAATATTTT
Source organism: Picea sitchensis (assembly GCA_010110895.2). Taxonomy (NCBI): domain Eukaryota; kingdom Viridiplantae; phylum Streptophyta; class Pinopsida; order Pinales; family Pinaceae; genus Picea; species Picea sitchensis. The sequence goes on along the minus strand of SNQJ01S0024555.1, from coordinate 29,088 downwards.
TATGTAATCCTATATCATGGTATGGAGCTTCGTTGGTTGTAGTAAATGCTGATCAATAAGATATGTGGAGACCATAGTTGATGTTTCAACTATCTGTATCCTTCTACTTGTACTTTCTCGAACTGCATTCACTAATTCTTCCATGACTAAATTATTCCCAAGTTCATCTAACCTTGGGATCCGAACATGCCTTATAACCTCTTGAGTAGCTTTGTGAGTTATTGAAAAATCCCCATTGCTTTGGTTACTTCTTTGTTTTCTCATTTCCCTACATGTTGGAAATGGTATAACGCATACAAATCTATCTTCATTGTTGATTTCGAGGGTCTGTATAACTCCGGAGGCGCATGGGTATTTTCTTCTATCCAAGTATCAATGTCTTCTATACCTTCCTGGATAATGTTGTATTGCGTCAATTGCATCTGTGTATGTTTGTTTTGTTCAATAATTGTTGCAGCCACATTTTGGAATAGATGCAGGTTGGCATACATATCGATGATGGCACCTTCTAGCTCATTTCTCACTTTTTCTACACTAGCTTTAAAATTGAGAAGACTTCTCTCATATATATTAACTTGATGGAGCTTCTCTTCTAGCTTTTTGATCCTCATTTCCTTTTCGTCGATCTGTTAGCACAACCTTTGTATATTATCCATAGTTTCATCCATGAATGAAAATCCTTTCCTAGTTGTTTCCATAAGCTCTTCCCTGACATCTCCTCTAATGGGCACCTGGGTTACTATTGATGAAGGAACTCCTTCTGTTGTTGGAACATTTTTAACCCTTTCTTGTACGATCTGGCCATTTTACCTATCATACGTGAAACTACAGATGTCCAATATTTCAGTCAACCGAAAAGGTTCCCAATGCCCGAGACCCAAACCACCACTTGTTGTTTTTGTTCCTTCTCCTGCAGTTGATGTTCCAGGGACATCCAATTCCATCGGGTGCGTGTCACCTTCTCTATCATTTGCATCCTTCTTCTTCCTTTATTCTTCAATTGCTTTATATGTTGCTTCTTTTTCTGCTAATTATGCTTCTACGATCATTGCTTTAGCTAACTCTTTTTCTTTTTTGGTCGTGGATTTCACTTTTGCCTCCACTTTTTCTCTTGCTTCATTTTCTTCACTGGCCTTTGATTTTTTAGCTTCTAGCTTCTGTTTCTTTTTAGAATCATTTCTCTTCTTCAAAACTTTCTCTTTTTCCCTCTTATTTTTATCAATTGGTTCTTCTTCATATTCTTCTGTAGAACCCAAATGACTTGAGAGATATATGGGGGAATATGTCTCAACTTCATCTCTCTCTGCGTATTTTTTTGTCACCTCTCTTATAGCTTCTTTGTCTGTGATCCTACCTCTTGGTTGACCTATCCTATTGAAAATAACCTCTTCATATGTTCTAGAATTTTGATGTACTCCTTCTTCTTCCTAGAAATCGGTGGTGTATTCGTAAGGGAGTCTCATGCTATGAAGATTCTCTTTGAGAATGTTCTTGGGGTAGTGTCTCTTGAATATTTCCTCTCAAAAATGGTAGGAGAGAAAGAAGTCTACTTTTGTCTATGCTTGTTTAGTGTTTTCAAAGAAGTAGTTCCCAATGTAAAGAGGCAATGGAGGCCAAATGTATTTCTTCAATCTATATAACATTTCTCTGACCCCATGTATGATGGTTTGATATGCTACTTCCTGGAGCACAAGCTAATATGGGACAAACCTAGGAAGTATATGAGGTGGTTTCATTACACCATATATCATGATATATGTACCATGTTCCATTAGATACTAATCCCCAATCCTCCTTATAACTACTATGGTCTTGTCGGTCATACAAGGTGGGGAGGTGAAAAAAATGAACTCGTGCAGTGGGGCAAGGAAGTTTTGACAGATCCTTTGATCATATGTTCGGTATTTGTTCTCCCAAAGAACTTTGTAGTAAATATGGATAGAGGAATAAACGGTAACCAACTCCATCCCATGTTCGGGTGTTTTTGAGTGATGCAGATTATGTCTAACAGGTATGAAGACATATGGAATCCGAGGAAGCTACCTGATTGTTCTTGTGTAACAACTGGAATTATATTTTTAAGATTCTCAAACAATATCTCTACCCAATTGAATGAGGCCCCTAGATATACATAGAAATAAATTAATGGAAAATATGACAAAGAAAAGTGTGTTGCATCCAGTTCCCCATACAACCTGCACAACATGGATACCATATACTGGTAGGGTCTTCTTATATTGGTTGTGGGATATCGACTCTTGGGCCGATATTTGAACTGCTTATCTACTTTATACCAAGAGGGGAACAAATCCTTTGGTGTGAGCTCCAACTCGCTAAGGATATGACCATCTATCCTTTTATTTCTAGCCTCAAGATGATAACACTTGGCTAAATCAGGAGGCCTAAATGAAGCTATCAACTCCTTCCTTACATTAAATATATACCTACTATCTACGTTTGAATTCTTCAAAATCCAAGACATGCAATATTGTTGGATTTGCAGTCAGCCTGAAAATTCCTGATTTTTTTATGTTCTTAAATGCCTGGATTTTACGTGGGTCCTATGCTTCTGTAGAGAAGTTTGATTTCTTGAACATGTAATAGACTTCCCCCCATTTCAAAGCCTTTTTTTTTCCATAAGTCCTGATGTATCATCGTATATGGTCCTAACACTTTCCGTATATCTGTCTACTGAGAACTTCCAGATGGTTCAACCCCTACTAGATTCATTGTTGCTTTCTTTCATGGTGACATGTATGAATATTCATACAAGGTAAATTTGGAGCATGTTATTTAAAAAACAAAGTTTGAATGTTTAAAAAAATAATAAGAATTAATGAAAACTATTCAAGACATGTTGTTCCTCGTATATGTCAAATAGAAATCAATTTCCTATTGAGACTCTGAGGGTGAAAGACTTGGGCGTTAATCTAATAAAA
>SNQJ01S0024555.1:11726-26099 GCA_010110895.2 Picea sitchensis | reverse complement strand
TTTGAATGTTTAAAAAAATAATAAGAATTAATGAAAACTATTCAAGACATGTTGTTCCTCGTATATGTCAAATAGAAATCAATTTCCTATTGAGACTCTGAGGGTGAAAGACTTGGGCGTTAATCTAATAAAATAGAAAAAATCTTTAAATGCAAATCAGAGGGGAAAAGAGTAACTCCTTCGAGAAGATCGAAGGAGTTAATATTAACTCCTCCGAGAAACATTCATAAGAGTCTCAACTAGCCTTGGGGTGTTCAGAGGTTTTACAAAGAACTCTTATGATCGTATTGGATGAGTTAATATCAACTCCTCTGATACAATCAAAGGATTTTCTTCCAATTTCTTCGAAGGTGTTTGAAGGATAAAATACTAACTCCTCTGAGAATATCGAAGAATTTAGTAGTAACTTCTCCAATATGCTCTGAGAGTTACTAAACAGGTTTCGGGACTTAGTTTTTTCTGCGAACACGAGCATGGTGATGAATAATTCGACCAGCCTAAAGAAACAATAAGGGTGTTTAGGGTCCTCTTAGGTCACGACTTCATGCCCTAGACAAAATTGGAGCGGGGGTTGCAATAGTTAAAAGTGAGAAAAGAGATTGCGAAAGGATAGAATGAAAATCGTTCATTTTCTCAATCCATAGCCATGAATAGGTCAGGTTGGTAAAAAGTGCAAAGAGCCTGGAATTAGTGAAGCAACAAAGTGAAGAAAGTCTAGGAAGGAAAGAGAAACAGTCTAGGGCTAAAGGCACGCAAGAGAATGAGGAAAAAATAATATCTTAACCCTATCTTTAAGAAAAGGAGAGAGAGGGAGGACATACTTACTTGGTTAAAGGTTTCCACGTTTAGGGTAAAGGAACACGATTTTGTTCAAATGATGTTTTATCCCAGCTCTCTTTCTCTCTGGTGTCTAGCGATAATGGTCTTAACCATGTTTCACTTTATATATGCCCAAGTTAATAAATAAAATTTAATGTGGTAGGTTAGGTCAAAGGATTTTAAAAAACATTTGTCAAGTTTGTTCAGAGGAGATAAGACTAACTCCTCCGAGGAGATCGGAGGAGTTATAAGTAACTCCCCTCATATGCTCAAGGGAACTATTCTCAACTCTTTCGATAGTATTTTATTTATCAGAGCGATTGGAAAGAACTCCTCTGAGCAGCTCAAAGGAGTTTGAAGTAACTCCTCCGAGTAGTTTGGAGGAGTTAAAATTAACTTTGCGGATCAAATTTTTGAAACTTCAACTTTGAATGTTTTCTCATTTTTTTTCAAGTGAATCATGAGTTATCAGGAGAATATTTTGAATGACTAAGGGGCTTATGAGATTTTTTTCTTATTTTCAAAAATAAGGAGACTCCATTTTTATGGAAGTATCGAAATAGAAAGTTGAAATGGAGGGGTTGTAGTGCTAGTCACAAAAATTGGCGATACACTGGTTGAAGCCTTGGATCTCTGCAAAATGACATCCATTCATAATTTTATTGGGAAGGAAACTCCATCACACAAAATCATAAGATAAAAGATAGGTCCCATGAATTGCATATTGAAAAGACCGAGGTGATTCAAAAAGGGTTGAGACATGTTCAAATTTAACAGATTACTTTCAAAATTATATTAAACTTTATGGTGAATGGATGAAGGGAAGATGTAGACAGTAAAGTAAAAATGAAACATCAAAAATGTTGAGAATACAAGTGTAATTCATTTCTCTAGTGTTTCTTCGCTTCCAACGAGCATCCATAGCCCCGACAAAGTCACCTTGGTGCCACAAGCCTTGCTCTACTTCCAACGAGCATCCATAGACCTAGAGGAGATACTTGCATGTCCCATGTGATCTGAAAATCCCTTCCCCAATTCTTTACCTTTTACAATGTTTGATTTTTTTTTATTTAGAGATACAGGTGAATGGGGGGAGTCCAATTAAACTTTAAAGGCACTAGGGATGACACCTATGACCATGATATATGGTAACTTGATTATAAATGAGAAAACTTCATGACTCACGATTCCTAACCTACTACAAACATTTTATCCAAACCATTTCGTTTAGCTTTTGGGACATGGAAAATATGTTGTTTAATGAAGTCTCTTTTCTCCCTAATTTTCCTAGTGTCTCTTCGTATTGACAAGCTACGTTCTTCCATCGTATATTAAATTTTGATAGTGCACAAAGGGTTTGCATGTTTGGGGAGAAAAGTAGAATTGACATCATATTACATAGATGTTTAGGCCATCTGCACCAAATGTGATAGGTTTAAGAATGTGACCTTCTTCCGGTTGTGAGTGTTAGAAAAACAGGACCGTGGAGCAATAAAATAAAAAAAATGCAGAAACAAAACACAGAAGACACACAATACAAGAGAGACACAGATTTACATGGTTCACCCAATGTGGGCTACGTCCACCAGAGAAATTGCCAGGTCCTTCCTTTATTATTATCCAGCAAATGAAGGGATACAACCTACAACAAAACCGATGCCTTCTTTCTTTCTCTCATTGTCCTCTCTTTCGAATACATTATTCACCACCATCCATAGCCATTACCTTTCCCTCATAAAATAGGGTTTTCCTTCTAGGAAAAAAACCTAACATAATCCTCTACCCAGTTAGATCACATTTACTATATTAGGTGGTCTAGATTTACAATGAAATTACACAATACATTTACAAGGCAATTTTTCTTGCGGGATTTTCCCCAGTTGTTAGGGATAGGCTAAACCTCGTGGAGGGGGTACCCCCCTCTGCACTCCCAGCCCGATGGAAGTGTACATACTTTTGGGGTGCAAATACTTCATGGGGTATAAGCAGTGAAAGCAAGGACCTCTGAATGGGGAAGATAATGGGGCTCCCTGACCAATGATCTCCCACTTGGAGGCTGATCTCAACAACTCCACTTGGCTGTATATCTTTGGACTCTGAACCTTCTTGGACACGGAAAATTTCTGTTTCATCTTTATTCTTGAAGACCAATTGAAGCTGGCGGAACTCAATTTCTCTCTGGTTACTCCTTTGTTAACATGTCTGATTTTGGCTAGTGTGTATCTTTCGGCTTCAGGTGTCATCTTCGGAAAATGGTATGATTGAATGCCTCAAAGCTGTATATGCTTAGTCTTGAATGGAGGCTGAGTTCTTTGCAAGGTGAATGGCACTCATTTGTCAGAGTGCAACTTGATGTTCTCATGGCTAACTCCTAATTCCTCCATAAGCATTTGTAACCAAATCATCTCTTTACTAGCCTGCAATGGCGAGAACATGCCTCATTTATTTGGTCATAACAAACCTTTGGGTTTTGAAATCCAACTTCTTGTTGTTCCACCTATGGTAAAAACATAACATGTGGTTCTTCTCCTGGTATCTTTATCGCACGCCATGTCGAGATCAATATATCCACGTAAGAAAAGTGCGAACCTCCAAAACATAATGCATGTAGTAGTACCTCTCAAATGCGAGAATCCACTTCGCCTCCCAATGTTCTTTTCACGGATTGTTCATATATACATGCTCACAACTCCCCTTTGCGTAATGCAATATCACGGTCTTGTGCAAACCATTGCATCATCAAGCTGCCAGCTGTCGATGAATAAGGGACCCCGGACATATATTCTATCTCCTCTTGTGTCTTAGGACACATTTCCTTAATTAATTTGAAATGGTTGGCCAAGGTGTACTATTTGGTTTTGCATTAGAACTTCTAAAACCTCTCCAACACCTTCTCGTGTACTCACCCACGGGAGACGATGTCGTTCGATTTTCATCTCTTGTTATTCTCCTTACCAAAGATTTTCTGCAACACCCAAATCCTTCGCCCTTAAATGGAATTGGCTAATTTCTTCTTGAGCATTTATATCCTGCATATTAGTCACTACAATAAAGCATGCCATCTACATACAATAGCATGGTAATATAGCTTCCATTTTCTGGCTTTTAAAATAAACGATTGATAGGAATGACATCTACTATAACCACTGTTAACGTCATAAACCTTTAAAACTTCAAATACCACTTCCTTGGAGCTTGCTTTTAGACCGCTGGCGACTCTTCTTCAACTGCATATAAATTCTCCTTCTGACCTCTCCATACACGTGGCTATTATATAAATCTCTTCCTCAATCCCCATGGAGAAAAAAATGTTTTATCTAACTATTCAGATATAGATCTTCTCTTGCCAAGACTTAAAATAGTTCTAATTGAAGTCATTTTATGACTAAAGAAAATGTTCATCAAAATCTATACCTTTCTTTGTGAAAACCCCTTTACAACAAGTCTATTATAAATGTATTTTCTCCTCATCCTTCTTCCTTCAACTTGTAAACCCATTTATGCATGGCCCTCTTTTCGAAGTAGACAAAATTTGAACCAAGTTCCAAGTCTAGTTATTTTCCAAGTAGTCCATTTCTCTTTCATGCCTTGCTCCCCTTCTTTTTGGTGTCTGCATTGCCTCTTCATAACATTACGGTTCACGAGTTCCGGTCAACAATAAATAATATAATGAAGTATTGTTGAGTTATACTCAACTTTAGTGAATCTTATAACAACACTTGCAGGTGTTTGAGGTACTTTCATTTGCTCCTCTTGTTGTACATTTTGGTTTCGGAGTTCCTTTGGAATTTCCTTTTTGGTGATCTCATCAAGCCTTGTGTATTCTAGTTTTTATTTTCCTGTTCTTTCCTCTTTGTGATCTTTGTACATGACCTTCTATTAGATAAGACATCTCTACTCCTAATGATTTTTTATTTTCATAATCCACAAAATATGAAAATCATTAACACCATATTCAATAAATGTACATTTCTTGGATTTGGCCTCAAGCTTTCTTTCATTTTCTTTATCAATATGGTCATATGCTTCTAGCGAAAGTTTTCAAAAGAATAGTTTACCTTTTTCATTCATTCCTCCTGCGGAATTCTACCATCAAAGAGATTGAAGGTCCTCTGTTATTAAGTAAACAACGATTATCTACAACATCTTCCCAAAACTACTTAGAACGGAAACCGGTACAATCTCGCTACTCCGCCCACGCTCCAGTTGTCCTGTTCATCCTTTCGACACACCATTTTCTTATGGTGTCAACAGGCTATATTCTCTCTATGAAATCCATGGTATGAACAATCATCAAACTCCTTGCTTTGATGTTCCTCAAGTATCGATCACGAGACACTTCAAACTTTTCACACGTCTCATTCCTCGACTAAAACTTTTCCATTTTCTTAAAGTATCAAAACAATGATTTTTCTGAGATGCAATAAACCCAAGTTTTTCTAGTTGCATCATCAATAAAAAGTAACATAATAAAGAGAACCACCAAGAGATGATACTTGGTTTGGTCCCCATACAATGCTGTATGCTGAAGCTCTAACTTTTCGTCTTCTTTTATTTTCCGATAATCTAGAAATGCGGCTCTACTTGTTTTCCATAAGAAACACAACCTCCACAAAAGTCCAAATCAATTTGTTTAAAGATCGGCAACAATTTCTTTGTGAAGTTATGCATACCATCTCCTCCTTAATGTCCCAACCTATGATACTTAGATGTATTCACTCATGTAAAAGCTAAAGAGATATAAGAGTCATTATTACCGGTACATAGATACAATGTACCACACTTCTCTCCTTTTAAGCTATCACCAATGATCAGCTGATGACCTTCCGTCTTATCTGTAAATATGGACTCACAACCTTCCTTATGGCCTTGAAATCAGATTTTAATTAAATATGGAACATGTTTTACCTCTTTCAACAACCATTGGTTTCCATTTAGTTGCTTTATTTTTCCCTTTCCCATTCCAACAATTTTGGTTATTATCCACCCAAATGAACACATCCGAATCACGCAGACATAATCTAGAAAATGTTTCCTACCATGGGGTGTGGCATGAATGACTCTTGGGAATATACTACCCAAGACTCATAAAATATTATCTATAGAAAGAATCAAAGCATCTTCAACACATCTGTTACATTTTCTTCCTGAATTTTCTCTCTGACCATCTCTTTGTTTCTTTTGAGATCTACAGTCTTTCTTGGAATGTCCTTTCTTACCATAATTCAACACTCTATCTTTCCAAGTCACATGGATTTGGCTCTTCCTTCTAAATTTCCACGGTTTCTAGGCCCTTTCCTCTATCCTTTGTCTTCCCTTGTTCTCCGTATTCAGCGCTTCACGATGTCTCACACAGCAGATTTTCCATCGCATTTCTCACTAAGGATAACACCAACAACATCATCAAATTTTAATTAACACACAACGAGGAGCGAGTTACTTACAACCATGACCAAGCCATTCCAACTTTCTGTAAAAGTGGACTTTGAGCACAAGATTAGAAGAGCTAACCTCATCATCAAAGTCCACTTGTATGCGAGAACTTAGTTGATTAGTAGCAGTATTAAATTCATTTAAATGATGCATAGGAATACGGCTTAACCGACATATTCATATTAAATAATCTCTTCGATAGAAATACCTTAGCCGACGTTAGAGGGTTTTCGCCATCTTTGGCCAGCGCATCATCAAACCGCCGTTGTCTTTTCTTTGAAATATTGAAAGCCATAGACACTTTGCCGGGGCTCGGTAGGTATCATTCCTAAGAGCCTTTCATCCGAGAATCCTCCCATTAATAAGCCCTTCATGGCGATCAACTTCTTTGCTCTCCACTTTCAATGGCGGTAGGAATAGATCCTTACGATTATAAATAGTCTTCCATCTGCATCGCTACGCAAAAACGGTAGTTTTGGTACATTAATTTCACCGACTAAACTTTCCATCCTTGACGTGCTCCCCACTTCGAGACGGGGAACCCTCTTTTCACGTAGAGTTACGCCAATAACTCCACGATACTAGTTGTTAGAAAAAGCAAGACCTTGAACAGCAAAATAAAACAAATCTGCAGAAACAAAAGAATATAGAAGACCTGATACGAAGGGCAAAAGATTTACGTGGTTCACCCGGTGTGTGCTACGTCCACCAGAAAAATTTACAGGTCCTTCCTTATTATTATCAAACAAAAATGAAGGGATACAACCCTGACCAAAACCCGGCGCTTAACCTCTTCTCTCTCTGATCTCCTCTCTCGAGAATACAATAGTCACCACCATGCATTCAATTACGGCCCTCGCAAAGAGGTTTTCCTTCTAGGGCAAAAACCTAACATAATCTCTAATTAGATCTGACCTTATAATAGATAATTCCCGGTTTACAATGAAATTACAATATACTTTACGAAATTTTTTTTGGGGGCTTAAGCCCTAGTGAACCTTAGGGCAACGCCCACTGGACCCCACCGAGGTACCCCCTCTGCAGCCCCCGAACCCCTGCTAGGGGCCCGCTTGCCCACAGACCCCACAGAGGGGGTACACCCCCTCTGCACTCCCCCGCGTGGAAGAGTGTACATACTTCTGCGTGTAAATACTTCATGGGGTGTAAACACGACTGAAAGCAAGGACCTCTGAATCAAGAAGATAATCAGGCTCCACAACCAATAGTGAGAACTCCAAAATCACAAGGGCATCCAATAAGAAGGACAAGGTAAGACTAGTAATCAAACAGATCATGAAAACTCAAACTAACTAAATAAACAAAATCAAAAAGAAAAAACTAGAAACAAGTTTTATTTATGTACAAGTGAACAATAGCCCTAATGGATAACTGATATAATGTTTTGGGACTTGGCCATTTACAGGGAGAGAGTCGATTTCTCCCTAAAGGTTTTGTAATAAAAAAGTGCCTTGGCCAATCTTCTTTTTGATAAGGTAATGACCAAGCCAAAGTTGTCGAAATTTCAAATGTTTCCCTTTATCTTCATGTGGCTTATCCCATTTCAGGACTAGGTCCCCAACTTGGAATTCTTTCTCACCTGCAGATTTCTTATCAAACCAACATTTTACTATTCGCTAGTGAGCTTCAAACTTGGTTTTGGTCTTGTCACGCAGTTATTCAAGGTTCAACAAGGTATTTGTATGACTTTGGATGACTATCTATTCTTTTCCTTGGGACTGTTTTGTAAGTTGGAGAGAAGGAATATAAATATTTGATGGTAACACAATCTATTTTCCATACACAAGAAAATAAGGTGATGTTCTGATGGACGATTTTGGGGTGACACGATCCGCCTAGAGAGAATTTTGTAATGCATTGTGATAATTTCTCTGGTGATGAACCGCGATTCTCTTTAGGATATGAATGATGTTTTTGTTTATGGATTTTTCCAGGCCATTTCCTTAGGGGTAATAGTTGGTCGAATACTTCAAAAAAATCCCCTTTTCAAATGCTTACTCAGATAATTTCAAAGACGAAAAGGAAGTAGCATTATCAAATACTAAAGAGTTAGGCATACCAAACATCATGATAATGTGTTGCTCAAGAAAATTTATCACTACTTCCTCATTCACTTTGACTAAATGGATTTCTTCAATCCAACGTGTTCAATAATCAGTTGCGATCAGAATATACTTGTGTTTTTTGGATGAATGAGGATTTATATCACGAATGATATCTAGGCCCCACTGCTCGAAGGGTTCCTCCACTGCTATAGGTTGGAGATGAAAATCAGGTTTATGTTCCCTCCTGCAACTTTTTGACATGCTTCACAACTTCTTAAGTACGTGTGAGCATCCTTGAGGAGGGTGGGCTAGTAGTATCCCTTTCTTAGCACCTTGTGAGTTTTTGTGTATGTTCGACAACACAAGTATTCCAATAGAGAACAAACACCTTCAGTAACCACTCACAAAACTATATCAAAGATCAACACATGGATGTTTTGACGTGGTAAAACTCCTACGGGGAAACATCCACGACCCCAACCAATGCGACCACTTGGAGCAATTTATTAATGCAAAAGAAAAAGACAACAAAGAGATTTTACAAGAGAGTTTCTCACAATCGATCATCAGAAAATGACCTTCCATGCTCTTTAAAAATAGATCATAGACCAATCGAGTGTTAAGCCACAAATCAATGGCCATTAAGATCGAGGAGAATATGAACCATCGAATCACTCTATGTTGGGAACATATCGTGACTGTCGAATTTCCTAACTACAAATTCATACTAATGCATACTAAAGAAACACACTTTTACCTAACGACACATTAAACCAAGTAGATCTTAACTAACTCCTAAGTGTCTAAATATCCTAACATCCCCCCTTAAGAACAACTTGGGATAGGATTGAAGGATTTACAATATTGAAACAATAGGATAAGGAAGGAGGAATTAGAGCCTATCCCCCCTTGATGACAATTTCCTGAACTCCTAACATGGATCAAATTTTGGAAAACATTCACTTCTGTAAGAGAATTTGTGAAAATGTCTACAAATTGATCTTATGTAGGGAAAAAGAGCACTTCAATAACTTGATCATGAATGAGCTTCCTAATGAAGTGCATGTGTAGCTCGATGTGTTTTCTGCGCTGATGTTGAACTAGGTCTTTGGCGAGCTTGATGGCACTCTGATTGTCGCACCAAAGGCTGGTCGGATGTTGTTGTTGGAATCCAAACTCTGAAAGGATCTGTCGAAGCCACACGGCTTCCTGACTCACATTTACCGTTGCTTGGTACTCTGCTTTTGTTGAATAAAGTACAATATCTTGTTGTTTCTTACAATCCCAAGTGACAAGTCCTGAACCAAGTCTAAAAAAATAACTTGCAGTAGACTTCTGATCATCAGGGTCACTGACCCAATCCAAATCAGTGAAACCAACCAATAAAGGAGCCCCCCCTTAACTATAATGTATCCCAAACTGAATTGTACCATGGACATAGTGAAGTATCCTTTTAGATGTTTTCCAATGGCTTTCATGGGGTGTTTGCATATACCAAGAAACAATACCAACAACAAAGGAAAGATCAGGACAGGTATGAGTCAAGTATAAGAGGCTACCAACTAATTGATGGTACAGGGTGGCATCAACTTTGGGAGAAGTATAGGTGGCAGTAAGCCTGACTCTAGAATGGAAGGGAGAAGGGGCTAGTTTACAATCGTCCATGTGAAAGCGATGAACAAGGTCACAATCATACTTAGACTGGGAAAGAAAAATTCCTTCATTGGTTTGCAAAACTTGGAGGCCAAGGAAATAGTGAAAAAATCATAAGTCTGTCATTTCAAATTTCTTCTTAAGGTTGGTTTTCACATGGTTTAAAAGTTTTGAGTCACTACGAGTAGGGATAAGGTCATCAACATAAAGGACGAGGATGGTGAGATGGCTTCCTACTTTCTTGGTATAGACATTAGGATTAGAATGACATCTACTAAATACAGTATCAATAAGAAAGTTGTGCATTTTGGCATACCAAGGTCAGGGAGCTTGCTTAAGACCATAAAGATATTTGTTAAGGCGACAAACAAGGCTAGAGTCATTCTGGACATATCTAAGAGGTTGTTCCATGTAGATTTTTTCTTGCAAATCTTCGTGCAAGAAGGTCGATTTAACATCCATCTAATGGACCTCCCATTTATGTGAGGCATCAAGGGAAAGAACAAGGCAAATGAAATTCATTTTGGCTACAAGGACAAAGGTTTCATTATAGTCAATTCCTTGAACTTGGGAAAATCCTTTGGAAACTAACCAAGCCTTGTGTCTTTAAACACTTCCATTTGATGCATACTTAGTTATGTAGACCCATTTACATCTAACAATATTTCCTCCTTTTGGAAGAGGCACAAGATCCCAAGTATTGTTTTCCATTAAAGAACGATAGTCATCATTCATTGTTGTATCCCAATCTGGATGACTTGAAGCTTCTGCAAATGTCTCTGGATCATGAGTCTCTGAAACTTGAGCCAAAAGAGAAGAGGCTCACTGGAACTGTGAACGTGTCTGATGTGGATCTGAAGGATCACCGACAAGATCACCAGTTGCTTCTCGTGTTGAACAGACCCATCTAGGAAGCGTAGGAGTTGGTGTTGGTTCAAGTTCAAAGGACTCATATGGAGGAAGGTGAGTAGACGAAGGTGGATTTTCATCCTCACTATCATCATCTGAAGAAGAAACCAAAATAGGAACATAAGAAGGAACAAACATTGAATATGGATCGTAGGTCGAAGAAGGCACAATCGTCGAATTAGGCTCGTAGGCCAAGATATTTTCATCAAATTTAACATCTCTTCTAATAATAATTTCATTACAATGTGGTTGAAGAAGTCTATAAACTTTGACATCTTCACAATAACCAACAAATATACACTTCTCACTTTTAGGCTGCAATGATTTCCTTTTATCATTAGGAATGTGAGCCCGTGCTATACTTCCAAATACATGGTAGTGACTTACATATGGTTTAATTTTAGTCCAATATTCTTCCGGTGTTATAATTTTAAGAGCCTTTGTGGGAGTGCGATTTACTATGTAATTTGCATAGTTGATGGCTTCCACCCAATAATTTAGATTTAATCCCTTGGATTGGATCACAAAATTAGACATTTATTTTAATGTACAGTTATTTCTCTCATCAACACCATTTTGTTGTGGTGTACATGGAGCAATGTGTTTCATTTGGATGCCCTATGTAGTGCAGTAACTTCTAAAATTATTGTTCACATATTCGCCTCCATTATCTGTTCTTAACCGTTGAATTTGATGTCCAGATTGCTTTTCTACAAGGGCCTTGTAGGCCAAAAACTTGTCAAACAAATCGCTCTTAATTTTTAAGAAGTAAACCCAAGTACATCTGGAAAAGTCATCAATGAAATTTAATAAATACTTGCACCCAAAAAAAGGAATAGAAAGTGGACCACACAAATCACTGTGAACAAGTTGCAAAGGGCCTGAGTCATGCCAAGAGGCACGTTTGTCAAAAATGTCCCAATGATGTTTGTCGAGAACACAACAGACACAAACACCATCTCTGCATGAAACAGGAGGAAAACTAGTCACCATCTATTGATTACATAGTTGTTGCAATGAGTGATAGTTTAGATGACCAAACCGCCCATGCCAAAGTTTGCTCAAGTCATCGCTATGAGCAACAAAAACTGATGAAAAAGATGATGACCCAAAGTTTTCAAACTTGTACAACCTGTTAATATCATCAACAATTCCAGTTGCAAGAACATGCTTAGGATATTTTAGATCCTTGATTACAATTTGGTGAGGTGAAAACTCTACGGTTTTACCTTCACCTGAATGAATGATTTGATATACTGATAGAAGGCTGCAAGAAAGACTTGGAACACATAATACATCATTGAAATGACCATTATCTACTTGAACTATTCTAGATCCCACAACACTAAGAGATATATCATCACCAATAAATATTTTCTTGGTGTTACATTCATTTAGAGAAGAAAATATGTCTTTATCCTTAGCCATATGATAAGATGTTCCAGAATCAATAAGCCACTCATCAAAAGAAGAAGTAGAAGTTGTATTGAAGGATTAACCAGAAGCAGAAAGTGCATGTCCATGAGAAGAAGAAGAAGAAATAGAATCAATACTGATGTTGTGCTTCTTCAGTGTTTCTTCTAAAGATGCCATCTTCTTGAAACATTTGGACTCATCATGACCATGTTTATCGCAAAAGTTGCAATGTCTGTCAGTCTTCTTATTTTCATATTTGGCTCCTTTGTCACCATTAGGAGCTAAAGTTGTCTGAGTGGGTTTGGGACCCTTATGTTGCTTGTTTTTTCAGTGAGGATGTTGCTTCTTGGGATTCTTGGGTTTATCTTTCTGTTGGGCGACTAAGGCTTTGTTGGAGGTACCTGCAGTGCTAATCAGTCCAAGTTGTACAAGCTTATATTCCTCTCTAATCAAAGCATCACAAAAGGACCCAAGAGTGGGTTTTTGATAATCTTTCCCTAGAGCCTCTCTCATGGCATAAAAGGTAGATGCAAACACAGAATATGCACTACTTAGCTTAGAAAGAATAAGATAGATGCAATGCTCTTCCTCCATCTTTATCTCACATTCTTCACATAAAATTATTAGTGTTTTAAACTTAGATAGATAGCCTCCAATGCAAGAAAAATCACTTGGAATTAAATTCAATACTTGATTTTCTAATTGTTTTGCTCGAATAATATTGAGTTTACAAAACACAGATTCAATCTTTTCCCAAGCTTCATCGTGGTCATCAATTTCTTTAAGGTGGAACCTTAAATCAAGAGAGATGGACATTCTGATTAGTCCATGTGCTTCATCACTCCTATTATCCCATTTGACTTGCTTATCATCATCAGTGGTTTTTTTTTCCTTTCCCAAGGTAATCATGTACAAGCCTTTACTTCTTAATAAATCCTCCATATGAGATTTCCATTGGAAGTAGTTGGTGCTAGTAAGAAAAAGATTACTTGAAGAATCCATATTAAATATGTACATAATGTGGATTTAAATATTGAAATTGATGATATGGATGGAAAGATCTCAAAAAATTAGGCGGTTTAAAAAAAACGGCACTAAAAACGGACTTCGGATGTGAAAGTTATGCCCTTTTAAAAAAAAGCATAAACAGTAACCAAGGGACCACGTGGTGGTGTAAGTTTATTTATGAAGTGACCCACTTTTACGTAATCACGAGTGATTCTACAAGTTTCGTGAATTTCTTCTTGAGGTATGCGAAACCATGTTTCAGAATGTATTTCATGACTCTCGGAAGCACTTCCAAAATTAGCCTTTGAGTCTTCTTAAATAACTTCTTGTTCAGACTTGATTTGGGAAAACGAGGTAATTTATGAGTTGGGATTACTTGTTGAAGACTGATTTCAGTTATTGTTTAGTTAATGTATGTAAGCCATAAAATATGGCTCTCCTTCTAGTGCCAATTTTTTTGAGGGGTCCAAATTATCTCGACAAAAGCAAGGGGTCCTCCCCAATATACAGTCCCAATTAGACTACACACCATTTGGATTAGGAGTACCATCCATAATTTGGATCGGCTGCAATTATTGCTAACTTTTTATTTTATTACCGGTTATAGTCTAGTGTACCGATGTGGGGATGGGTGCAATGCAAAGATGTATATGAAGACCATGTATGTAAATGCAACTAATCTATCACTAATCTATGATAACCTATCCTTGCTAGAAGAAAAGCTAATGTAACCAGTGAGTTATAATGAAACCAAAACCTAAAACAGCTTTAATACAGTTAGTTGTATAAAAAGAGAAAGATTGGAAGCAATAACATATATAAGAATATACTCAGATTAGTCTAGATTACAATGACATATATTGTAACAACTCACAAAACTCAAGGCATAGAAATATTTGAAGAAATACCAATAACTGCCAAAAATGATTAAGATTGCATAAAAATTAGTCTACAACAAACAAAACATTCTTACAGTCCATAGAAACAACAAATATCTTCACTTGAAGTAGTTCAAAGCTTCGATCAGTTTCTACACATAATTCCTTCTATAAAATATTGGCCCCGAGGGCTT
>SNQJ01S0024554.1:136705-147241 GCA_010110895.2 Picea sitchensis | reverse complement strand
GGCATATTTTTTAAAGGATTGAATTTATTAAAGGATAGTAGCATTATGCACATGAAGAATCATTTTTTATTATGGATCTCTTTGGTAAACTGAAATGGGTGGAGGATGTTTTAATAACTTTTTTGTTTAGAGGTGGAGCTTCTTCGTTTTGCTAAAAGGTTTTGAATGTTAAACATTTTTTTAAAAATATTTTAATTAATGTTTTAGGGTTCAACCTTGAACAATATAAGATAGTTCCTTCATAATAAGAAGCTTAGTATTTATAAGTTATAGTTTTGGCTGGCTTTGTATTAATGGAAAAAGTGCAAAGTTCTAAGTTTGAGGTGGAAAAATTCAATAGTAATAATAGTTTTGTGCTATGGAAGCTCAAGATGCGGGAAGCTATGGAAGCTCAAGATGCAGGATATTTACCTTGGAGTTGTAAAAAATATCAATTGCATGTAAATGGGCATACGCTTGTAAGACCTGGATAGGCATGTGTACCCCTGGTTTATCAGGTCACCTATGAAAAGTCTAAACATAGATTTAGGTAGATTGAATATGTGGGGGGCCATGTATGTTGGGTTAACCTTGACTTGGTGAAAGAGTTAATGAGTTAAATCCGGTTTTTAGGTCAAAGCACATGGTTTTTTGGGTCTATGTTTTTTGGGTATCCCGTGGTATTGTGTCTATGGAATGCATGTAATGAAGCCTATAAAAGGCTTGGTAAACTCCATTGTAAATGGGTCTGGAGGTAAGCGATGAAGGCTTACTTGGCCATCTTGGTTGGATTTGGTCAAGGGAATGTTCATGTTAAGGTGGAGCACTGAGAGTCCAGTGTAAAGTTCCTGGAGGTGAGTGGAAAAGGTTCACTTGGGTTGATTTGGCCATATTTGGTCAAAGTTGTTTGAATGCAAAGTTCAAGGTGGAGAAGCATGTCCATGTTAGAAAGGTGGGCCTGTAGAAAGGCTGATGTGTTGGCCAGTCAATCAAGTGTTTGAGAATATATGACGAAGGTAGGTTCATATCCATGGAACTTGGAAAGTATTGCAAGGAAGTTGGGATTTAATAACCATGTTCAGTAATGACAAGTTGCACCAATAGTTGTGGATAGAAGCGGTTTTGCTATATAGTAACTCAGTCACAATCGGTTGCAAAAGACGGGAATACTCTGGAAGAGGTATGAACATGTCATCTGGTGATTACCCAAATGTGAAGTTATTTGGCTGTGATGCTTATGTTTTTATCAACATTCTAAGTAGGACCCAGATCAGACAAGTAGATCTTTGATATGGTGATGATGTTAAGGGATGCAGACTGTGGGTTCCTATTACCCACAAAATCATCATGGACAAAGATGCATTGTTTGATGAATCTCCTTTTATAAAAATAGACATAGAAACAGATGAAAGGTCCAAAGCATGATTGGTAGCAAAAGGGTATTTGGAAGGTATTGATTTCCATGAAAGTCTCTCACCATTTGTTAAAATCTTGTTTCTATTCATGTTGTGTTAGGATTAGTTGTGTTAGTTCAACTAGATGTTAAAAATGTTTTACATGGAGTTTTTTGGATAGGGGGATGTATTTGGAACAACCATAACGGTTAGTTCAGAATTGCAATGGAAGATTTGTTTGCAAACTCAAGAATCATGGCACGACTTTAAGCATGCCAGGAAAATGGTACAAGATGTTTGATTCCTTCTTGGTAAGCCAAATTTTACAAGAAGTGAGAATAACCATTGTGTTTATGGTATATCCATTATCTTGGTGTTATATGTTATTCTTGTTGCAAGCACAAGCATGGTTGAGATCAACAGGTTGGCTCAATTGGTTAGGACATTGTTATGAAGGATTTGGGAGCAGAAAAATAAGTCTTGGGAAATGGAAGTACACAGAGACAAAAGGTATGGTAAGCTTAGTTATCACAATAGAAGTATCTGATGAAGATACTCAAGAAATTCGGTGTGAATAATGTGAAACTGTAAAATCCCTTTGGCTTTCCATTGTAAGTTCTCTTCAGGTTTATGTCCTAACTGATGAAGAGGAAAATGGTTATATGTCTCAAGTATTATATGCTAATAGGAAGTTTGATGATTGCGATGGAAATGGTCATCATTTCACATGTAGTTGGTGTTGTCAGTAGAGACATGGAAAAACTAGGTGAAGAGCATGGAAATGGGTGCTTCAAACACAGAAGCACAAGGATCACCTACAGTGGTTGCAGTGATTTAGTCTGTGGTTATGATTCATGAGATTTGGACAAGAGGAGATCTACTTCAGGTTATGTCTTGAAATAATGCAATGATCTATTGGGTAAGTTTGGACAGGTACAGGATGTGGTGTTTCATGGTGGTCAAAGTGTTGTGCATTTGACTAACAGTCCAGCATATCAAAATGGGATGAGTGCATCGGTTTATAATATAGGTTTATGATGGAGGAAGATGTTGGGTAGGTGTTATATTCTTTGCATGTGTGTGTGTGTGTGGGTGCGTCAGATATGACAGTTGCGTCTGACGATCCCTCTAGTAGTGCTCTTTGTGTTGTGTGCGTCAGATGCTTTCCTAGGGGGGTCCTAGGGGGGGCAGGTATGCCCCCGCTAGTTACATGCAGCGTTCAGCAATGGGCGATATCTCGGGGCCGATGGGGTTCGGGGCAACACCCCGAAAAATCGTTTTGGGCGGTTTTTGCTATTTCTAGCAGATTTTGCTATTTTTAGTGGTTTTGTAAATTAATCCCAGATTAAGGGATTAGGGTTTTGGTATCTACGGAATACCTAAAAACATTGTATATATATTGTATAGTGAATGGTGAAATTGGATATAATGAATATAAGAAATTTTTTCCCAGTTGAGGGTTTCCAGTATAAATCTCTGGGTACTATGTGGATGAGCCATTCATTAATTTCTGATTGGCTTAAGAATCTATATGAATTGCTTTACTTCACACGTTTAAAACTTACATGTGGTATCATAACTCATTTTTGGCTTCAGAGGGATGCCTTTGTTGTTGAGGGTTTGGCTCGGTCTTGATTGATCAAGTTTCTCTTGGGTTTGTGATAAACCTGGGTTTAGTGGAAGCTTTTGCAGTGGAGATTCGAGTATAGAAAGAGGAATGGGGAGCTCATCTAGAATAGAGATAGAGAAGTTCAACGGTAAAAACTTTGAGCTATGGAAGCTCAAAATGGAGGACCTTCTTGTAGACAAAGAACAATGGATCGTTGTGGATCCTGGTACATAGCCCACTGGTACACCGTCTACTATCAAACAGGCTACTAGTACACAACCTACTAGTACACCACCTACTGGTATGTCGAAGGAATATTGGGAGAAGTCAGATAGAAGAGAAAGGAGTACTATTCGACTCTGCCTGGCAGATTCCGTTTTATTGAATGTCTCGGGAGAATATACAGCCAAGGAACTATGGGATAAGTTGGGGAATTTGTATCAATCAAAGTCCCTGGTAAACAAGTTGTTTCTTCAAAATAATTTGTATCATCTTAGGATGAAATATGGAGATTCTATGACAGAAAGTCTAAATGCCTTTAATACTCTGATAAGTCAACTTGTCTCTGTTAATATTACGATTGCAGAAGAAGATAAGTGTATTACTTTGTTATGTTCTTTGCCAGAGTCTTGGGATAATCTGGTTGTAGCAATTGGTAGTACCACTTAATCTACATTGAATTATGAGGATGTAGTTTCATCCTTGTTATGTGAAGAGATGAGGTGGAAAAGCATGGATAGTCATAGCACAAATGCTTTATTTATAAGAGGTTGTCCCCAAGACAGGAATCCCAGTAAGCCTTCAAGGGGCAGATCTAAATCTACAGGTAGATATAAGTCTCCAAGAAAATCTTTGAGGAAATAATGGAAGTGTGGTAAAACAGGGAATTATAAGAAAGGTTGCAAGTCTAAGAAGGTTGATTAACCAAAGGGAAACAACTTCATGTCTTATCCTAAATATAGAGTTTTTAATTTTTTCTATACTGAACTTTTTTATTTAAACTGGATTTCCAACTTACTATGGCCCATAGTAACTAAACTATAATAATAGAGAGTTAACAACTTGTTCAGTGAAAAATAATTAATTTAATTTAATTTCATGTACAAATTAGATTAGTAAATTATATTTTCTTAAATGGAGTCGATCTTGTGCTCATTTGTGGTGGCTAGGGTTTAACCCTGGCCACTCGTGACCTCCTCCTGTCGGACCTGGCAGCCTTGCCCCACCTTCATCCTACGACCATGGAGGTGGATTCCAACTTTGTTGCTGGTGTCCCTGTTCGTGGGGTAGTTTCTTCCATTTCTAGGATAAAGCCCAATCCTGTTCTTCAGTGGTGCCTCTTTCCGTGATATTGTTCAGGAAGTTTCTGCTCCCCGGTTTTTGTCTTTTTTGGTGAAGGAAGCCTCATCCCTTGTCATTCCCATGGAACAAGATGTTGAAGAAGAGGAGGAATATTACTAATTTGTGGATTTGGTTTGTCTTTTCAATGGTCTTTGTCCAAAGTTAGTCGATCTTAACAGCTGGATCTCTGCTCCCTGGATTCCTATCATGCAAAAAGAAGCTTTCATTCACCCTTGTGCAAAAGGTCTCTTCATTGTCGAGTTTGACCTTTAGGAAGATCATGATTTGATATTCAACTCAGGGCCGTGGTTTTGGGGAAACTATGGTTTGTTCATGAAACCCTCGTCTCCTTCTTTCAATCCAGCTACTGGCATTCTCTCCTCATCCCCAGTTTGGTTGAGGCTTTCTAATCTGCCTATCCATTTTTGGGGTTTGCCCTCTATCGAGGCCATTGGATCGACATTAGGAAAGTGACATTTCACAAGTCGTTAAACTACGAGTTACAACACCTCTACATTTGCCCACATTTGTGTGGAAATGGATTTCCGTAAAGGATTCCCAGCTAAGGTTATTCTTACTGGTAAAAATTAATCTTGGCCTCAGAAACTTGACTTTGAGAGAGTCTCCTTGTGCTGCAGATCTTGTTTTGAAATAGGGCATCTTGCTTCATATTGTGCCAAAGGGTACAAAAAGTTCAGAAAGCACAGGAAATCCACCTGGTAGGTTGGTTCTAATGACGACCATCAATTAATTCCAAAAGCCTGCAAAGAGTCTCCACTAGACAATGAAAAGCCTCCTTCGTTATCTCAAGACCCATGCCAAAACTCCACTGAAAAGTCGAAGAAAGAGGCATATTCCCTTCAAGATTCAAATAAGAAAATTCAGATAAAACAATCCCCTCAGCCACCATAAGTCAGGAAGATCAGATTGATGTTGATGAGGCTTTGGATCAAGAAAATGAAGAACATTCAGATCAAGAAATCCTAGGTAACATAGACAATACAAATGTGCCAACATCTGCAAACGAAGTTTGGACAATAATCAGAAAGAAGAAGAAAGTACATGAAACACCACAACCAATGGTAACACAAACTTAGGCCTACAAGTCACGCAAAAAGACGAGCTCTTCCCCATCAAGTTAATTTAGATGCAATGTCTCTTCACATTTATTCTCAGAGTCTTTTTGTGAGTGTACTAAGTAAGGTTGTTCTTTGTGAAGATTTCTTTTGACTATTTGAAAATGTGATTAGTAATCTGTAATAGTTGCATACTCGAGCCCCCAACTTGGCTCGAAGTTTGCAAGATTTTGTAACTCCTTAGCAGTCTCGACCGCATCTTCTATTATAAAAAAAATTAGTTCTTGTAAACAAAATAAAATTAGAACAGTAAATTAAAAAAGCTTTATGGTGAAAATCCTTCTCCTTTATATTTTAAAGTTTAATTAAAAAATACAAAATTATTTTGAAAAAGTATTGTGGCGTGTTACTTAGGCGGAATCTCTTTGCTAGGTGGCCAATATCTAGTGTGGTGCACAGCATTGAAGGGTACCACAGGTAGATTATAGGTCATCAGATTTTAATTGTTTTTCTATCCAACCGCCTATAATCCACCTGCTACAACATGCGTAGTAGGCTGAATATTGCTCGCCCTCTTTGTGATGCCAGGGCCAAGCCACACAAGTGGAGAGGATTACATGGAGGATGAAAATTGTGCCACTTCAAGATTCATATTGTTGGGGCAATATACCAATTGCGTTTTCTTCAGAAAAATTAAGATATGAGCGAGTTTTTTACATCCGAAAAGCGCAGTCATATCTGAATTTTTGAGACGAAACCTATTTGTAGAAGAATTCATAAAACATCTATATATTATAGAGAAAAAACCCATAACTCAAACATATATTCAGTGTAGAATAAAAAACATAACAATGATAATAATGTAAAGTTGACCACCTTTGACTCGTTAAGCTTCTTTCTTCCTTATGCTCTGCAGTAGTCCAAGAAAACTTGGAAGGGATTTTGAACTCGGCCTTCAATGGCAAAAGCTTTTGTTTAACAAATTTTTGGTTACTTCAATCACAACAAATTTACTGGAGTGTTGGAAACATGCAAACGAATTTTCCATGCAGTCACATACACACGCATGCAACTCTATTAGGAATGTGCATACATGCACTCTTATGTGAACAGATTGTGTAACTGGTGGATCTAATTATAATTAGTTAGTCTAACTGTTTGAGAGATTCTATATATATGAGCATACCCATAGAGGTGAGAGTGAAATGTGTGTAGAGTGTGTGAACAAGACACAATACTATGGAGTGCAGTGTGTTTGTGAGGAGAGGATGGTTGTATTCATGTGTTGTCTATTATAATTCTCCCTTAAATAATAAGAATACCGACTATCATTGCCCTGTGGTTTTTTCCTGCATTTGGTTTCCACATAAATCATTGTTTTTTGTGTTTGTTGCAATGTTTGATGTTCTCAGTTTTATGCTCTATTTTTCTTCCTCTTCCTAACAAGTGGTATCCGAGTGCAGAGTTGAAGGATTTGAGAGAGCGGGAGAAAAGAATATGGTCCCTGGATATTAGAGCAAGTTAACTGAGCCGAGCAGATTTGTGTGAGTTCAATAGAGCCATTAGGTTAGATCTTATGAAAGGAAGAAAGAGCATCTGATTTCATGTTGTGAGGGCGAGTTTCTACAGAAACTGGGGCAAGGAGATCTGTGTGCCAAGTGAAGGAGGGTGATAGTTTGTTGTCTATCGCGAGCCAACCCTGTGAAGGGGGGGTGATAATTCACTTGTAAACTTTTTGTGGAGTCGAATTTCCAAGAACATCGTGCCCTACACATTCTGGGAGGCGCGATAGCCCTAATTCAAATCTCATATCTCTTTAAGGTATATGGGAGGAGCGATACGGGTGGATCATCGCTCTTTATAGCCCAAGGAAGACGCGATATGCGTGGATAATTCTCAAATCATCGCTGAAACGTTTTATGGAGGGAGCGATACCCATGGTGAGTCTTAGTATGAAAATACTCTAGGGTTATGTTATTCACATGAGGTGTGAAAGAAGATTCTTCATTTCAATAAGCTCAAGGCATATTTTTTAAAGGATTGAATTTATTAAAGGATAGTAGCATTATGCACATGAAGAATCATTTTTTATTATGGATCTCTTTGGTAAACTAAAATGGGTGGAGGATGTTTTATAACTTTTTTGTTTAGAGCTGGATCTTCTGCGTTTTGCTAAAAGGTTTTGAATGTTAAACATTTTTTTAAAAATATTTTAATTATTGTTTTAGGGTTCAAACATGAACAATATAAGATAGTTCCTTCATAATAAGAAGCTTAGTATTTATAAGTTATAGTTTTGGGTGGTTTTGTGCTAATGGCGAAAGTGCAAAGTTCTAAGTTTGAGGTGGAAAAATTCAATACTAATAATAGTTTTGTGCTATGGAAGCTCAAGATGCAGGATATTTACCTTGGAGTTGTAAAAAATATCAATTGCATGTAAATGGGCATACATATGTAAGACCTGGATAGGCATGCGTACCCCTGGTTGATCAAGTCACCTATGAAAAGTCTTAACATAGATTTAGGTAGATTGAATATGTGGGGGGGCATGTATGTTGGGTTAAGCTTGACTCGGTGGAAGAGTTAATGAGTTAAATCCAGTTTTTAGGTCAAAGCACATGGTTTTTTAGGTCTATGTTTTTTGGGTAGCCCGTGGTATTGTGTCCATGGATTGCATGAAATGAATCCTATAAAAGGCTTGGTAAACTCCATTGTAGATGGGCCTAGAAGTCAGCGATGAAGGCTTACTTGGCCATCTTGGTTGGATTTGGTCAAGGGAATGTTCATGTTAAGGTGGAGCACTGAGAGTCCAGTGTAAAGTTCCTGGAGGTGAGCGGAAAATGTTCACTTGGGTTGATTTGGCCATATTTGGTCAAAGTTGTTTGAATGCAAAATTCAAGGTGGAGCAGTGTGTCCATGCTAGAAAGGTGGGTCTGTAGAAAGGCTGATGTGTTGGCCAGTTAATCAAGTGTTTGAGAATATATGATGAAGGTAGGTTCATATCCATGGAACTTGGAAAGTATTGCAAGGAAGATGGGATTGAATAGCCATGTTCAGTAATGACAATTTGCACCAATAGTTGTGGATAGAAGCAGTTGTGATATCTAGTAACTCGGTCACAATCGGTTGCAAAAGACGAAAATACTCTGGAAGAGGTATGAACAAGTCATCTGGTGATTACCCAAATGTGAAGTTATTTGGTTGTGATGCTTATGTTTTTATCAACATTCTAAGTAGGACCCAGATTAAACAAGTAGATCTTTGATATGGTGATGATGTTAAGGGATGCAGACTGTGGGTTCCTATTACCCACAAAATTATCATGGACAAAGATGCATTGTTTGATGAATCTCCTTTTATAAAAATAGACATAGAAAAAGATGAAAGGTCCAAAGCATGATTGGTAGAAAAAGGGTATTTAGAAGGTATTGATTTCCATTAAAGTCTCTCACCATTTGTTAAAATCTTGTTTCTATTCATGTTGTGTTAGGATTAGTTGTGTTAGTTCAACTAGATGTTAAAAATGTTTTACATGGAGTTTTTTGGATAGGGGGTTGTATTTGGAACAACCATAACAGTTAGTTCAGAATTGCAACGGAGGATTTGTTTGCAAACTCAAGAATCATGGCACGATTTTAAGCATGCCAGGAAAATGGTACAAGATGTTTGATTCCTTCATGGTAAGCCAAATTTTACAAGAAGTGAGAATAACCATTGTGTTTATGGTATATCCATTATCTTGGTGTTATATGTTATTCTTGTTGCAAGCACAAGCATGGTTGAGATCAACAGGTTGGCTCAATTGGTTAGGGCATTGTTATGAAGGATTTGGGAGCAGCAAAATAAATCTTGGACATGGAAGTACATAGAGACAAAAAGTATGGTAAGCTTAGTTATCACAATAGAAGTATCTGGTGAAGATACTCAAGAAATTCGGTGTGAATAATGTGAAACTGTAAAATCCCTTTAGCTTTCCATTGTAAGTTCTCTTCAGGTTTATGTCCTAACTGGTGAAGAGGAAAATGGTTATATGTCTCGAGTATTATATGCTAATAGGAAGTTTGATGATTGCGATGGAAATGGTCATCATTTCACGTGTAGATGGTGTTGTCAGTAGAGACATGGAAAAACTAGGTGAAGAGCATGGAAATGGGTGCTTCAAACACAGAAGCACAAGGATCACCTACAGTGGTTGCAGTGATTTAGTCTGTGGTTATGATTCATGAGATTTGGACAAGAGGAGATCTACTTCAGGTTATGTCTTCAAATAATGCAATGATCTATTGGGTAAGTTTGGACAGGTACAAGATGTGGTGTTTCGTGGTGGTCAAAGTGTTGTGCATTTGATTAATAGTCCAACATATCAAAATGGGATGTGTGCATCGATTTATAATATAGGTTTATGATGGAGGAAGATGTTGGGTAGGTGTTATATTCTTTGCATGTGTGTGTGTGGGTGCGTCAGATATGACAGTTGCGTCTGACGATCCCTCTAGTAGTGCTCTTTGTGTCGTGTGCATCAGATGATTTCCTAGGGGGGTCCTAGGGGGGGCAGGTATGCCCGCGCTGGTTACGTGTAGCGTTCAACAATGGGCGATAGCTTGGGGCCAATGGGGTTCGGGGCAGCACCCTGAAAAATCTTTTTGGGCGTTTTTTTCTATTTTTAGCGGATTTTGCTATTTTTAGTGGTTTTGTAAATTAATCCCAGATTAAGGGATTAGGGTTTTGGTATCTACGGAATACATAAAAACATTGTATATATATTGTATAGTGAATGGTGAAATTGGATATAATGAATATAAGAAAGGTTTTCCCAGTTGAGGGTTTCCGGTATAAATCTCTGGGTACTATGTGAATGAGCCATTGATTAATTTCTGTTTGGCTTAAGAATCTATATGCATTGCTTTATTTCACAGGTTTAAAACTTACATGTGGTATGATAACTCATTTTTGGCTTCAGAGGGATTCCTTTGTTGTTGAGGATTTGGCTCGGTCTTGATAGATCAATTTTCTTTTGGGTCTGTGATAAACCTGGGTTTAGTGGGAGCTTTTGCAGTGGAGATTCGAGTATAGAAAGAGGAATGGCGAGCTCATCTAGAATAGAGATAGAGAAGTTCAACGGTAAAAACTTTGAGCT
>SNQJ01S0024554.1:119404-136695 GCA_010110895.2 Picea sitchensis | reverse complement strand
CGAAGACAAAGCATATTGATGTTCAGTATCACTTTCTGAGAGACATGGTTGAGGAAAAGAAGGTGTTGCTGGAAAAGGTTGACACTTTGAAGAATGTTGCAGATTAATTGACAAAGTCTGTGAGAACAGAAAAGTTCTCCTGGTGTAGAGTAACAATGGGCATTGTTGCCCTGGATTGTTGACTATATAATCCCCTGGACCCCTAGATGCAAAGAAAACAATAAGTGGGATAATGTTGGGTAGGTGTTATATTCTTTGCATGTGTGTGTGTGGGCGCATCAGATATGACAATTGCGTCTGACGATCCCTCTAGTAGTGGAATTTATGTCGTGTGCGCATAGAACTTTTCTAGGGGGGTCCCAGGGGGGGTAGGTATGCCCCCCCTGGTTACGTGCAACGTTTAGCAACGGGCAGTAGCCCGAGGCAGCGCCCCAGAAACTTTTTTTTGGACGGTTTTTGCTATTTTTAATGGATTTTGCTATTTTTAGCAGTTTTGTAAATTAATCCCAGATTAGGGGATTAGGGTTTTGGTATCTACGGAATACATAAAAACATTGTATATATATTGTATAGTGAATGGTGAAATTGCATATAATGAATATAAGAAAGGTTTTCCCGGTTGAGGGTTTCCGGTATAAATCTCTGTGTACTATGTGAATGAGCCATTGATTAATTTATGTTTTGCTTGAGAATCTATATGCATTGCTTTACTTCATAGGTTTAAAACTTACAACAGAATGGTCCATACTAGATTGAATCATGTAGGCATGTTCACGTAATGATATTGTTAGAGAAGTTGTGGAGTTGTGATGGTGTTTGGCTTCTCCTGGCTTGCAGGAAAGATGATGAATTAATTAAGGGCATGATATATCAGGTAAATCGTTGTCAAGGTGGAGATTGTTGAAAACATGCCAATGAATTCCCATGTGGTCACATGCACATGCATGCAACTATATTAGTAATGTGCATGCATGCACTCTTCTGTGAACATATTGTGTAACTGGTGGATCTAATTATAATCAGTTAGTCTAGTTGTTTGAGAGATGCTATATATATGAGCATGCCCATAGAGGTGAGAGTGCAATGTCTATAGAGTGTGTGAGAAAGACACAATACTGTGGAGTGTAGTGTGTCTGTGAGGAGAGAATGGTTGTATCATGTGTTGGCTATTATAATTCTCACTTGAATAATAAGAATACCAACTATCATTGCCCTGTAGTTTTTTCCTGCATTGAGTTTTCACATAAATAACTATGTTTGTGTGATTGACGTTGTGCTGTGTTTGATTTGATGTTCTCAGTTTTATTCTTGTGTATGCTCTATTTTTATTCCACTTCCTAATAGAGAGTGCATTGAACATATTATTGTGAATGATACAAACCTGCATGAACAAAATACAAAATATAGGGACGTAGCCTTCGACATTAACATCTATTGGAAAAATATAGAAACAATAGCTCACTTTGAAAGTAAACCGGGCACTAAATAAATACCAGAAGGCATTGTTTGTCATTATGGTTCTTCCAAGGCCACTAGACTACATTGCCCTGACCCAGGCTCGCCGGTAGCCTTGAAAATAAACTTGGACAGAGAGCATAAAATAATCCTTTGATGAGAGATTAAAGAATCTATTATACGACCCACCACCCGTAAAAGAGAAAATAAATATGACACACCACACCATGTAAAAAAGGTAATAAAATGTGCCAAACTCTTCATAGTGTTTGTAGTGAATTATCCATATGGTACCAGGTTTTCCCACTAGGTCACAACCCAACAAAAGGATGAATCTTTGAAGTTAAGAAATTTAAAGTACTTCTCAGTCATGGATTGGTTGGTTGGTTTTCATTATTCTAGGTTGAAGTGAAGAGAATTAAATTTTAATAGTTATTAGTCCCCTCCAAAGGCATAGAGGGACTATAACGATCGATAATTCGTTGACTTTATATTAGTTTGTCTTTTGACTACAAATTTTTGCAAAATCTCTATTGTTCGAACTAGAAAACTAAAAATATTATTTTTATATACTTAAAAAACCCCTATATGTCATAATCTCATTGGATAACAAATTTGAGGTCTTATTGTTAGCTTCATTATTCCCAATGTTCTATATGTTCGCATATCCAAAGTTTTTATCATCTACTATCTTTTTGAATTTGTACTGTTCATATTGAAATGTTTAGATATCCAAATTTTTGAGCATGGATAGTCAGTTTTTTATTAGTTGACTTCATATTACTTTGTCCTTTGAGTAATTTTTTTTTTCATAGTCTCCATTGTTCCAACTATTGTTATTGTTATTATTTTTAATTTTTCTTTATTGTTGCGTACTTAGAGAGGTATTTTCATTACTGCGTATGTAAACAAGCCTGCCACACTGCATTTTTTCTTAAATGTTTGCACAGCGTGAGGCCCTTCGACAGTTCTGACGGCCTTAAGTGTTTACCTAAAAGGCCTCACAACCTTAAATGTTTACTGAACATGCATGTTACAATACAGTTTTCTCCGATTTTTGGAAAGAGACTTGTCTGCAGTGAATTTGGGTAATATTGTTCTTCATCGGCATTACGGGTTCACTGGTTCATGCTTTTCCATTGGTTCGTTCGATGCTTCTTGTTGTTGCTTGATTCAACTTTGAAAAGTTGAGGTCCTGCAGCTGCAGTTGAACCTCTTGGTGCTTGTTCACTGCTTTGTTGTTTGTTGCTTGCTCTCGTTTTCTTCAACTTTGCAAGGTTGGGATCCTACATCCGCATTTGGACCTGTTGTTGCAATTTGCGCAGTTTGGAGCTATGCTTTTTTCGTTCCTCATTCACGGGTAAGTTTCAGTGCCATGGTTTTGTTGCTATTCATTATTTTTTGTTTACTATTTCCATCTTGCAAGCAGGGATTTTCAATACTAGGAATCCCTGGGTCAAAATCCTCTTACTGAACATCTTTATGTATGGCTTCTACGACTAGATAAACAATCGTCTGTTGTTGTCCTGTCCTTGTTATTGAACGTCAATGTTCTATACAGAGCCCACCTCTGTTGCAACCAAAGTGACATATAAAATATAAAATTGAATTTTACTCCTCATTTTTTCTGGTCCTGAAAACCATAGGTTTGGTGCATTTTTCCCAGTTTGTTCCCTTCAAAAATGTCTTGTTCCCCTTTGAATGTCGATGTTGGACACATAACCCACATCTGTTGCATCCACAGTGACATATAAAAAAGGAAATCGAATGTTCTCCTCATATTTTATGTTCCTGGAAACCATATGTTTGGTGCATTTTTTCCAGGTTGTTCCCTTCCAGTCATATATGCCAACTTCCATGTCCTGGATATCGTACCATAGATCTTTCAAAAATATCAATGCAAAGAGGTTTAGAAAATGAATTCAAATTTGTCATTGTGGAGCAAGCATCTGCCAGGACCTTGTGACAGGGTGTGCTTTTACTCTCTGAATCAAAAACCCCGTCTACCTGTTGGTTTTATGCTATCCTTTATGTCTTGCAAAGTATCTTCTGCCACTGAAATGCTTATAGGATGCACACGTGGAATAGGTTAAAAAATGATATGCCTTGAATACTCGGTCTTTGTGTTGAGCAAATTTATAGTGTTATTTCATTTGCGTAGTCTCTTCTGTTTGGTTCATTGTTCACTATACATTTATTTGTTTGTCATATGTTGTAGTGAATAAGGGGATTGGATTTTACAGGAAGAAGGTTGAAGGATAGATAACGGAATTGGTATGCAGTTCCGCACTTATAGTTTTGTTTTTTCTTTTTTTCTCTATTTTCATATTATCTGAATATAGGTAAGAATCATCTTGAAAATCACAACTTACGAGATGAAGCAAGTAATAGATGTTGAGTCCTATGAAATAGATATAGACTCCATTGTACATGACAACATTGACCAGGTATTGCATAGAAACGGGATTTTTAGATTGGATGCATTCTCATATACTGTAGGAGATTGCCTCTTCGATGCATTTCAAGTTCTATTGCATTTTTGTTATTCCTCGACCGACCTGCGCAATGGATTGATAG
The DNA here is from genome assembly GCA_010110895.2 of Picea sitchensis. Taxonomy (NCBI): domain Eukaryota; kingdom Viridiplantae; phylum Streptophyta; class Pinopsida; order Pinales; family Pinaceae; genus Picea; species Picea sitchensis. The sequence goes on along the minus strand of SNQJ01S0024554.1, from coordinate 132,663 downwards.
ATTATTTCTTGTGATATTTATAAAATGGCGACGTTGAGGCATTGTAGTCGTATCAATATGAATTGGCATCTTATTTTATTTTCTAGTTGCATGGAATACAAGATGTCACTACGTATTTTTCAAAGATGTGGTTGTATGCATTTGCAACTCTGCTTGCACATGACAGAGGGCTTTGGGGATATACATTTTCTATATGGTGGTTGTCCAAGTGGTTGAATATATCAATTGGAATATGGTCATTGACAATAAAAACAAGATATCTACTATTCAACAAAACTGCATCTAGCGATCCATATTGCATATTGTTCCATGATGGCAATTGTGTCAGTGGTCATTATGAACCACTACTTTATACAAAATTATCCATATGCAATCTCATAGGACCTCATATTTACTTGTCCCTCATTTGCAAAGACCTTGAATCACATTTGAAACGAATTATGCATCATATACACTTCCATGGCTTGCACATAGAGACAACTATTGCATCTAGTTGTGGAGATAGTTTTTTCAATGCAATTTGCTATTTGGTAGCAACAGATCTTTACACTGTACAATCCTTTTTCAATGCAATTATAGGTGGAAGCCAACATGCTTTTAGTTCCTTGCATCAACACCTTTTACCACATCTCTTAGAAAGTATGTCGATAATTGGAAGTTGGCAACAATACCTTGTAAACATGGCACTACCGTATGAGAAAGGAAATGTAGATGGTGGAAGATTCTGATTTCAATGGCTATCTATCATATTCAGAGTAAATATCCAGGTCTGGTCAGCCCTGTCGAATGGTACTGTCCATTCCTACTGTACTGATTCAAACTACGATCGAACAAATGATATCATCTCATTGAAAATGGATACGCCACATATCCATTAGCAACCTTTGATGAGAAATACTACTAGTTCAGGATCCATTGTCCATGCCACACAAACCGCATCGAATATGAATAGGCATTGCATGTTATTTTATGAGAATGAAACTCATCCTAGTTGTGATGAGGCCATATAGAGCTTAAACAAAAAATGTAGACTAAATTATCACAACTTGAAAAAGGTCATATGTGAGAGAAAAAAATACATTGGTGGCATAAGAAATACTACCGGTTCAGGATCCAGTTTCCATGCCACCCAAACCACATCCAATATGCATAAGCGTCGCATGTTATTTAATCAGAATGAAACTCATCTCAGTTGTCATGAGGTCACCCAGACCTTGAAAAAAATCATAGACTAAATTATCACAACTCGAAAAAGGTCATATGTGAGAGAAAAAATACATTGGTATGCTTCCTTCTAGACAGAAACTCACATATCACAATCTAAAAAAAATTGTTCGTGCACAACACAATCACATTTTCTGCTAAACACAAACATCACATGTCGAATGACAAAGAACATCACAGTTTTCATCATCGATATGGTGAGGATTAAATGCCCATAAGAAATGTCGATTCCACCTCCAACATGGCTTGTCGACAAGTGAAACTAGTTCCTAGTGGCACACATAAGTTAACCTACCACCTCTTGAAAAAACAGATACGTGAGAGAAATAGGTACGACTACATATCGCACAATGGTCATGCTACTGACCGAGAGGAAAAAATCACATTTTGTGGGCTAGAGCCAACACCATGCACTGCTAGCATTGAAAACCAACAAACACTTTCTACACATACTTGTCTAGGGAAGAAAGATGCAAAACAGATCTATATGAAATAAATAGAAGACACTCCTTCCATTGCATGTGAAATTTGCGATCAATTGAATTTCTAAAAAAACACTAAGTCTTTCACACCTGATTTTGAAGCAGAATACCTTGGCTTGACACTAAATGATAGAACATTTTCCAATGGAAATATTTGTCTTCCATGCAAACGATCACTTGAAAATGGAAAACTACCACACTTTGCAACGCCTAACCAAATAAGATGTAATACACCACTACCAAATCTAAGTACACTTACAGAACTTGAAGAGAGACTTGTGTCTCTGCGAATTTCATTTGCACAAATCAGACACTGGGGCTATAAACGACCCCAAATGGGCTTAACAAGATCAATTATTAATGTGTATTCCCAACTGGATGTTGTACAAAAATCCTTGCCACAATTCATTAGTGCTACAATGACAATTATTGTAGCTCTCAAAAGACGCTTGCAATACAAGAATGCATACGAGACAGGTAAAGTGTGTGTGGATGTTGTCATGAAAGCATTAAAATAATTGTGTTCTAGGGCCTTGTACAAAGCGCAAAACATTTGTATAAATGAGAACTGGAACGGTGTTCTTGGATAAGGGGATGACATCTCTCCACAGACTCTCGAGAATGCTAGTGAATTTGATACAAGCGGTGAATCGGAGAATGAAAGACCTGCTGAAACATTGATACATGGATTCACTAACTCACAATGCATTCGTGACTTGTAAGACAAGATTGTCGAAATTACACCTGTTGAGGGGAAATGTCCACTTGGAATATTCAAGGACAAATTTGCTGAGGAAATGAACTTCCCAACATTGTTCTATAGGGATCCACATCCTAGTGACATTACATAACGATTCATCTACCATAAAATAGTTCGATGGGAACTGCTACATTCAAGCGGTGACTTCTCCTGTCACATAACAAATTTGTTTTTCAAAACAATGTGCATAATAATTGAGAAAGTGTTTTCTTGCATGTGGGGCTAATAAGAAAAGGCCAACTACAAGGAAGAAAGTTATTGGCTAAAGATGACAAGTACAAAGGAAACCTAGAAAAAATCCTGAAATATGATATTGGATACACAGATTTCAAAAATATTCGCATCTCTTCTGACTATTTGCAACAAAACAAGAAAACTATTTTTACAATGATTCGACAATTAGGACCGCCAAAATTTTTCATCACATTTACAGGTGCAGAGCATTGCCGGGATCCGTTGGTGGCTACAGTGTCTGCATTGTATAGAAACAGGAAAAGGAAAAAACAAATTGATACATTGGAAAATGATGAAATGGACTACCTCATAAGAAAATACCCAATGACATGTACTCGCTACTATAGGCACAAAATAACACTTTGAGGAAATTGATATACCATGATGAAATGTTTTTTGGAAAAATATCAGACTACTCTTTTGTGACTGAGTTCCAAAATAGGGGGAGTGAGCATGACCACACACTGCTGTGGATAGAGGGTGCACCGGTCTATGTAAATGACAATAACTCACTGATTGAGAAATTTGTGGACAAATGCATAACATGAAACACAGATCATTTGGATCTAGAACTTGCCAAAGTTCATAAACATTATCATACAAGAAGTTGTAAAAGTAAAAAAAAATCACATTGCGGATACAACTTCCTTGTGCCGCCAATGAGAACAACAAGAATCATAGAGCCACTTAGTTTAGAGGACAATGTTGTCATTGAGAAATCTAAATCCTTGTTCGCATTTCTATAACAACGAGACTTTGATGAGTTAATGAGCTTTGATAGCTTCTTGATAGAGCTAAATCTAACAGAAGATGAGTACATCCAAGCCATACAATGTACACTTAAACAACCGACAATTTTCCTTAAACGAAAACTTTCCCATAATTGGAACAACGGTTTCTCCAAGGACATGCTAGTTAGGTGGAATGAAAATATAGATGTGCAGTATGTCCTCAATGCATATGTTGCAACATCATATTGTACCTCGTATATGAAAAAGGTTGACAAATCTATGACAAGTGCATTCAGAAGAATACAAAAAGAACATGAAAAAATTCATATTGATGTTATTCAAATGATACATATGCTTGGAAATACATTACTTAATATTCAACAAATTTCTGCTCAACAAGAAGTCCACGTTTCACTTTCCCTGCCCCTCAACTGTACTTCAAGGAAATGTGTCTTCATAAACACATCTCCACTTGAGAACCACACATTTGTGCTTAAACCATCGTCTTTGCTATAACAGAAGCCTGACAATTCAGAGGATGTGCTACGTCGCTCTATTATTGATTATTACCTCCAACGTCAATCTCTTGTTAAGCATATATTCTTAGCAGAGTTCGTATCACATTACAAAAACAATGGTGCACCCATATCAAAAAGAAAAAAGAAAAAACCCTCTGTAATACGCTTTGTCAAATACAACAAACATATTGACTATGAAAACTATTGTAGAGAAAAACTAATGTTATACGTTCCATTTGATCAAAATGAAAACACATTAAAACATAACTTCCCTACATGGGAAGTTGTGTATATTGCCTATGAGACTACAATACAAACCAATGAATCTACATTTACATAAAATGTTAATCCAACATGGGGTGATATAGAAAGTGCATTTTATGAACTAGAAAACCCTGACAATGTTGATGAGACATTCACAAACCATAAAACAACTAGAAATCTCGGTGGGTCCTATGACTTGCAAGTAGATTTTCCTCGTCCTTGAGAAGTCGACATTGAAAAACATATAAATCTTAGCTTTCAAGTCACAAAAAATTCTTTACTTATTGAAAATAATGAATACCACAGAGTCATACGTCTATTGAATCGAGAGCAGCGAGAAATTCTAAAGGACATTTCAATTAAAAAGCGCTTGAACATGCACACTCCTGTGCACTTGTTCCTTACAGGCAGGACGGGAACATGCAAGAAATTCACATCGAAATCACTAATCCAAATGCTTATACAAATCTATGATTCAAAACATTCTTCTGATCCTATGAAACCAAAGGGGATAATAGTTGCATACACAGGAAAAGTTGCATATAATGCAGGTGGAATAACAATCCACTCAATATTTTTTATGCCTTTTAACAAGTCACAACTTATTCCACTCAACAAGGAAATGTTAGATACCTTGTCTAAGCTTTATGATGAAATGCAACTTGTCTTCATAGATGATGCATCTTTGATTTGAAGTCACTTCTTGTATTCCATTGACAACCGACTGAGAAACATAACACCTGTGCACACCAAATACTTTGGAAACATTGACATGATTTTATGTGGGGATCTTTACCAGGCGCAACCCATCAAAGATTATTTGATATTTTAACAACCTACGGTCAATATGCAAATAGTGACGCATGACTTCTGGAAAGACAATATAAAATTCTTTGAATTACATACTACATTGCGCCAGACAGATGAAATATTTATTGCAATTCTGAATAGAATGCGAACAAACAACCAAACACATGATGACTTAACATATGTAAATCCAAGGTGCATGTGACCTGCATCAACAAACCCAACCTTTCCTTACATGTTCTACTTGAATAGGGATGTTGCAATGCATAACAGGTACATGCCATCGCTCATGCCTGGCGATGATATCATCATCAATTCAATTGACCTCGAATAAGACAACCATGGAAATGTACCACGTCATGAACATACATCTGCTTTGCCTTTGCAACTTGTCCTGAAATTAAACATGTTGGTTGAAATATATGCCTGCAACTCTGATTCATAGGATGGCTTGGTAAATGGTGCAGATGGAATACTCAAAGGCTATACCAAAACATACAAATTTGATGTCCTTTAGATTAATTTCCATGCGTTGCATATAGGCCACCGACAAGCAAAAAAGTTGGCTTATCTATATAATTCAAACACTACACGTGATTGGAAACCTATCTTACGAATATCAAAACCAGTATCGACATCGGCAAAGACAGGTCGACTAAAGATTCGAAAACAGTTTCCAATTAAACTTGCATGTGCATGTACAATCCACAGATCGCAAGGACTAACACTTGATAGTGTTGTGTTTGACCCTGCTGGAATTTGAATACAAGGACTTGTATACACAACACTGTCCCATGTTAGAAGTATAGAATCCTTGTATTTACTAAGTGCTCTTACAAGAGATAACTTCAAATTCAAACATAAAGTTGATATTGAGATGCAATGCCTTAGTACTACCGCAAAGTGGAATCTACAGTATGATTACCAATCCATACAAAAAAAATCATTTGTATCAATTCTCTCACTTGACACCCGCAACCTACATGCACATATGGATGATATACTCAATGACTATGACACAATGAAATCTGATATTTTGTGCTTGCAGAAAACATACATGACATTATTCATGCAAAACAAGCAATTTCCAAATCACAATTGCATATCGAGTTACATTACACATGGGGTGATGGTATTAGTGAAAAAAAAGGTAACAATTTTGGAGCATATGCATTTCTAAGAAAACAATGTTGAGATGGTGCTCACAAAAGTAATTTTCCATGGATCAAAAATTGCAATACTGAATCTCTATGCTACTCCGCATGCAACATTCTCCAACATACCAAATGTTCTTTCCAATGCATTAGAGCATTTGCATTTGAATGAAACCATTGTCATTGTAGGAGACTTCAATATTGACGTGCTACAAAATAATGCCAAAACAAAAGAATTGGAAAACTACATGTGCAAATACAGTCTTCACATTCTTTTGGATAAGATAAACCATGTACAAACACACTTATTGACCATGTATGGTCGAATGTGCCCATTTCTCAACACGTCTTGGTCTGATCACGATACAATTTGTATTGCACTTAAATTATGAAATATACATCAAACATATTGCAAAATCATATTTCTATGTCTCAAAGCATATATATCTAGCTTGTTGCACAAAACCAAGTTATCCAACTTCTTAGTTTTTCCTGGTTTGTAATTGATTTTGGGCACACACTTTTTTTACACAAATTTTTATATATACACATACATGGATGAAGAAAAAAAAAATGGTACATTCTTCTAACACTATATGTTTTTTTGTTTGTTTGTTAATTTGTCTAGACCTTCTTGCCAGCGGGATTAACCTTTGGCTTGAGAAATCGTGACTCAGGGGCATCTAAGCCGTCAAAGTCACCCGGGGATCACACTTGGCCTGAGCCACACCAACCCTTAACATGGTTGGATTTTTTGTCCCCGCAGGTTTCGAACCGGTGACTTTTCAAGACGGAGTGGCTTAACAACACACTCTGTCATCGACTGTCCTACACCTCGGGGACTTCTAACACTATATGTTACTCTATTCCTTTTATTCTAGTTTATTTACTGTATGTACATATTCCTTGTTTTTTCCTTACATATCAACTTACGTTCATGTTCATTTTGTTTTGTACTTTCTTGCATTGAAACAAAGAGGAAAACTAGACAAGGCAAAGAACTCTTAACCAGAAATGTAGAAGAATACATAAAAAGGTGCATACTTCTATATGTATTCCATATCCAATTGTTTTTCATTTACTCTATCTATATTTATTCTACTGGCTTGCAGATCTTCTACTTTTTTTCCTTAGATATTGCATATCTTCTTGTATATTAACTTATCTTCATGTCAATTGTATTTTCTGTGTCGCTACCTTGAGATAAATAAATTTGTACTCCATATTTTTTTCATGTGTTCCTACGTAGCAACTTGCCTTCATGTCCATTGTATTCTCTATATTGCTACATTGAAAAAATAATAGACTAATTGAACACGAGGAGGGAGCCTTATGTGCCACATATGAGAAAGATGGAGTACAATCTTCCAAAAGGTATGGCTACAATGGTGCCACAACAAATACAACATGTATTCCTAATGCACATCCATATCGAGTATGAACAATATACACATGTTCATAGCCACTGTTTCACAAGTGACATGGGAATGAGCAGTGAACTGTCGAAAACACCAACACAACGACAATGCCGAAGGTAAGGATTCATAGATTACACTCTTGCTATGTTTACGAAGGAAATATCCATAGTTATTTATTCTTTTGTGCAATGGTAAATATGTTTATGTCGTTTACACCACATGTTTTTTAGTTCACAAGAACTATCGACAAGTAGAAGTGAAGCTTCCATCACAGTACAAGGTCCAGAGATTAAGAGGTATGGTTCCAAAGCTTTGATCTGCATACATTGTCCAATTTGTGCATATATTGAAGCTTGTCATATTTTAGAATATGCTTGCATGTAAGAATACCAAGTCATATATTTTGTTTATTGCTTGTTGAAATAGATATAAACAACATCTCTTTTAACTTTAACTAGGGTCTGTTGAGCTCCAGCTATATTTCATTGCTGAGAATTCTTTTCCCATAGTTGATGTGTTTCTATCGCTTTATAATTATCAGACTAAATGTTGTTGTGTGAGGCATACAATTCCTTGCTCCCTTTCTTTTTCCTCTTCTATACTTACCCATTTTTCCCTTTTTTTCTACCCCTCTATTATCCATTTCTGGTTCTATAATTAGTCGCATATCTATTCTCGCGGGTTCCTGGGGTGGAAGAGTGAGAAATTCTATATCCATGTATATTTTCACATCACAAGTACGATCGACCGCCATTCATTTCCATACTTAGCCAATTTTATGACCGCGGGTTCCTACGTAGGCGCCATCAAACTCTCATGCCTTGCGTTTGGGGTATACTTCTTGCACCCAAAACTTCGGTGATATACAATTCAACCCCAGACTCCTAGAAACTCCCAAGCCTCACTCTACCTATGATAACACTATCAGAATGCTTGCATATAAGTATGCCAAGTCATATATTTTGTCTATTGCTTATTGAGATAGATATAAACTGTTGATTTTTCAATAATCTAGGTTAAGCATGTAGTTCATTTCATTTTTTTATTTGTCTTAACCATAAACAATAATGTTGTAGAAACCAAGATCACAAGAAGAAACACCATGCACAAGAACACAAGAAGTATCCTGGGAAACCCTTCTCAACAAGAGAAGAAATCCAGCCAAATCCTTTTCTATATTCTTCAAGAGAAAGGACTTCACCACCAATAATATCTAGCACACAAGAGGGTTCTCAAACCCTAGAATACTAGCACCCAAAAGAGGTGTGCACTTTTCCCAAGAAGGTGTACTTGCTGAGATTTCCAAACTCATGTGAAAGATATGTTTCCTCAATGGGGAATTTACCTTTACTTATACTAACCTAAACCTGCCAACAGAAGTGCCTATTAACACAAAAGGGCTGACCTCACTAGCTTATAATATAATTAATATTAACCAGACTAATTATCTTTTACATTAATTACTAGTCACATTTAAGGTGGGGTTGACCTGTACCCTTTACATTACAATTAGGGTTACATGCATGTATGACTCTTGAACAATATAGAAAGGGATATTATACACCCACTAATGCTCATCCACTAGAGACACATCCATAGGGATGTCCATATCTCTGGCTCACTGCAATACACAGAAGAGCCAGTTCTTCACACGTTCACCTGTGCTCATCCACAGGCACATCCACTCAACATATCTGCTTTCCCACTGCATCACACAGGAGAGTCATATGGAGTTTCTCATCAACTCTTCTTCTCATAGGAGGCTAATACATCATCTTCATTTCTGTTCTCATGACGATGCACCCAACACTTTGGGATTTCAAAAGTTCACCTTGTGCTCAGCCACAGGCACGTCCAACTTTGCAGATCGTCTTTCTCACGTGAGAATCATCTGGAGTTATTCTCAACTCTCTAAATCGAGGAGGTAATCTCTACGTTCCAACTCTGTCTCAAATAAGAACCACACACCCTTCTCAGGGGCTTTCTCTTAGGTTTGTAAGCTGGAGAATATCTCACATGGTGCAGACCCACTTGACCCTCAGGTCGAGGATCCGCTTACAGGATCGTTCTTCATTTCCCTTTGAGTCGGATCGACTCTTTCAACTCCCTACTTGAATCTTCTTTCTTTTGATCCACAGGTCCTTTTGGAAGCTTCCCTGACGTGAATGACACTAGGTGTAAGCTCCCCCTTCTCCGTGTGACCATCGTCTATGACCAAGGCCTAAACTGAAAGGCACTTGTCACAACTCGCCACTCGCGAGTTCATGAGTCGAGACTCTCGACTCTTCCTTCCCAAACTCACGATACTCGAAATGATGATACGGGTGTAGCTCCCTGCTATCAACGCCCTGCGTGCATGACCAACAGCTAGGCTTCCCACTAGAGCTTCTCGCCTTTCGCCACTTCGCAAGTCGAAAGGTTGGACTTCCATCCCCTTATCTTATGAACCCTCGAGACACAAAAATTCAATTGGGTGTTGACTCCCTTCAATGAACAACGCGTGTCTGCTTGTCTATTCCATGGGCCCAACTTGCGATTCTACCATGTGTTCCTTACGCTCCACTTCACACTTCGCCACTTCGCTACTCACCTTTCGTGACCTAGAGTACGCAACCTTTGGGCTCTCACCTCGCGAACCTCCAATTTCGCGAGATATTTATATCTCTACCACCTATCCTCTCCGGATGGACGGCTCTGATCCACTTGCCACTTTGCGACTTCGCGAACCTTGATGCAAAAATTTTGACCCTTCAACTCATCAAGCCCCGAAATGAGATTTCGCGAGCGATCCAACAACCCTGGCTGACTTGGATCCTATGGGCCTGATTTCTTCTGAGCTTACGCTTGAGGAAAGCTCGTCGTAACGTACCTACTTCTCTACAATATTTGACGACTCTTGTGACTTCACGAATTATTCTCAAAGAATTCTAACTGTCCATTTCCCTCTTGGCAATTCCTGCGAAATTGAACAGGTTATCTCCTCGCTAGAATGTATCTGCCTACAAAGTAACTTTGCAGCGCTTCCCTTTGAATGCTTCAAGGTGCTAAACCTCTTGAGCTTTCTTCGATAACTTCGAAGACTCTATCCCTCCTGAGCTTGCTTGAAAATCTCCAAGTCCTTTGGGGAAAATTCCTGCATGCACTCCTTGCGACACTTCTTCAAATACACTCAAGTATTTGAACCTCTTCGACTCTGTGCACTCCCTACGACAACAGTCCTTCAACAATTTCACTTAGGTTACAAACCCTTAAACTCTACTCGGCTTGCGCACGTCTTGCACGGCTCCTGTGCCTAACTTGCACTTCTGCGAGAATGAGAACAATAGTTATCCCTCTTGAGCTTTCAGAGATAAAACTATGAACCCTTGTCAACGCACTCCTTGTGGACAACTTCACTGCACTCCTTGCAGGAACTCTCGATCAGATAGAGAAACAATTGAAACTCATTCATTACTCTCTCTCAGACCTCAAACACAATGCATGAAATCATATACACAACATATAAAGAAAATGTATAATAGAAGGTAAACATCCATGAACATAACATTCAACATGCATACACAGAGAACAAATACGACACCACGAATTTGAATCGAAACTCTTTCTATTAATTCAAATCTCTATACATGGGTGTTTTCAACTACAACTCTCTGCTCTCTTCTCTTCTCTATGCTCTATGCTCTATTGACATAATAATATTTCCACTATACAATGAGGGTGTCTATATCCCGTTTCCCTCTTGCGCTCTAAAACTGTCTAATCTAAGCATTAAATTCTATCTACCTACATTCATTACACATAAAGGCTCCTATCTACTATGGACAAGAGCGGATCGCTCAAGGTCCTTTTACAATTATACAAGCATGCCTCCACTTAATGACTTCATTAATATTTCAAAATATTTTCAAAAAATGTGCTCGGTGCTTTTCCAGCTGTCTTTTATCTCCGTGCTGTCTCGCTGCTAGCTATGCTTGCATGCCCTTGCGATGCTCTTGCATCATACTCCCTTACTTGAAAATTTTCATGGGATTTTGTCCATGAGCTCGCGCATGGTCTGTCCATGCTTCTGGATTTCTACTTCATTCTCCCATCTGGCATCTTCGACTGGATGGACCTTCCACTTGACCAAGTATTCAAAGTATTGCTTTAGCCTAGTCCTCTTACCAACTCTTTTGTTCAGTATGCGCTCCATCTGTGGCTTTTCTGCAACTGGAATTTGTTTTGTCCACTGAATCTTTGGTTGTTCACTGCCTACTTTTTCTTCCTCAGATTTATAATGGTACAAATCCAAGACATTGAGTAGTGGAGAAATTCTGATCCCATCAGGTAATTCAATCTCATATGCATTCACCCCAAATTTCTTCAAGACCTTACATGGTCCGATTTTCTTCATCTTCAGTTTATTATATGTTCCACTCGAAAACCTTTCCTTCCTCAAATGTGCAAGGATCAAATCACCAACTTCGAGCTGAATTTGTCCCCTGTGTTGATCTTCTCTCCGCTTATATTCTTTGCTCGAACTCTGCAATCACTCCTTCACCTGGTTGTGAAGTTCCTTCATCTCCTCTGTGAAATCTTCTGCACTAGCGCTCCTAGTTGCAATCTGTTCTGATTCCTTCAGCTCATAAATTCCTCTTGGCTGCATGCCATAAACAATTTGAAATGGACCTTGTCCTGTGCTCCTATTAAGCGAGTCGTTATAAGAAAACTCCACCTGTGGTAATATGTTGTCCCACTGACTGTGGTGTTCTGTCACCAAGCTCCTCAACAAGTCTCCCAAAATCTTGTTCACGACTTCTGTCTACCCATCCTTCTGAGGATGATAAGATGAACTAAACGACAAGTTTGTTCCTAGCTTTTCCCATAAGGTTCTACAAAAGTGTCCTACGAACTTGGTGTCTCGATCCAAAACTATGCTCCTTGGTAAGCCGTGAAGTCGAATGACTTCTTTGAAAAACAGGTTCGCAATGTGAGTTGTGTCACTGGTTTTCTGACATGGAATGAAATGTGCCATTTTGGAAAATCTATCCACTACCACAAAGATTGAGTCAAACCCTCTTTGTGTTCTTGTCAACCCCAATATGAAGTCCATGCTGACTGCATCCCACGGCCTGTCAGGTATGGGTAATGGTTGATAAAAACCTGCATTCTGCCTCTTTCCTTTTGAATGTTGACAAATTCTACATCTATCCATGAATATTTTGACGTCTTCTCGCAGTCCTGGCCAAAAATATGACTCATTCAACTTTGCGAACATATTTTCATGACTGAAATGTCCGACCAATCCTCCACTATGTTTCTCCTTCAACAAATTCTCCCTCATGGAGCATTTTGGAATACAAAGTTGATTACCCTTAAACAGTAATCCTTCCTGGATCATGTATTTTTTCCATTGACTCCTGTCCTTGAGAATTGGATTCTCAGTTACTTCATATGCCTCTTTAAAATATGGATCATCTCTGTACATGTTCCTAAGATCATCAAAACCCAATGTTTTGACTCTGAACTCCCGCAATAACAAACATTTCCTGCTCAAAGCATCAACAACTTTGTTAGCAGTTCCAAAAATATGTTTAATCACAAAAGTGAAATTTTGCATATATTCAACCCATTTAACATGTCTTTGATTCAACTTCTCCTGTTGAGTCACAAATTGCAATGCATGAT
>SNQJ01S0024554.1:82452-117180 GCA_010110895.2 Picea sitchensis | reverse complement strand
TCTGGTAAATCATCTACCCTTGTGCTGGTTAAAACAATCTTTGGCTTCCTGACCACAATGAATTGCGGTTCCTCCTTCTTCTTAACCTCTGTAAGAAGTTCCTTCCCACTCATAAGAAGTACAGTGTTGCTTACTTCAGGTTTCACCTCCTTATCTTTGATTGGAAGCAACATGTGAGTTCTCCCATTCTTCTCTAGGGTGTATTTTTTCTTCCTCCCATCATGAATCACATTTCTGTCATATTGCCACGGTCTACCCAACAATAGATGACAAACATCCATAGGAATAACATCACAGAGTATTTCATCTTTATACCCTCCTATTTTAAACTAAACTAAACATTGCTTAGTGACATTTACCTGATGTCCTTTTTGCAACCACGAAACTCTGTATGGGCTTGGATGATCAATCGTCTCCAGCTCCAGTTTTTCTACCATCTCTGTAGAAATGAGATTATCCATGCTACCACGGTCCACAATGACTCTGCATACCCTGTCCTTGGTTTTGCAAGTAGTCCGAAAAAGTCTGTTTCTTTGGACTGAACTCTCCACCTCCTTCTCTGGTGTCAAAAGAACTTTTCACATCATCAACGATCTTCCACCTTCAGTATCCTCTGCCTCAACATTTCGCCTTTGTGCTTTGGCCATGTGAGTCTCTCCTTCCTCTTTCTTCTTGTCTATACATTCATAAGACTTGTGTCCGACCTTTCCGCACGTGAAGGATTTTATCACTCCACCTCTTCCTCTTCCTCTACCTCTAGTACGAGGAAAAATGTTATTATCAGCATACTCTCCTCTCTGATCAGCATACTGCCTTCTCTTTCTAGCATATTACCCTTTCTGTGAGCTTCCACCTCTCTCAGTCTGAGGTTTCTTCCATTTTTCCTTAGGCTTCTGATTTCTATCTTGGACGACTGATTTTCCCCTGGCTTGACTTCTGCCTCGGCCTCTTTGACCTTGTTTTCGGCTCAGCTTCTCTTCCGCCTTTAGAGCCATTTGATAAGAATCTTCCACCATTCGGATGGTCATCATGCTCATCTCATCCCGAATTTCGTATCTCAGGCCATTCATATACCTGCCAAGCTTTTCATCATTACTTTCACGATGACCTGCTCTGATGTTCACCCTATAGAACTCTTCAGTGTACTCCTTCACTGTCATCAACTTCTGTCTCAAGTTATGCATCCTTCGAAACAGAGAAATTTGATAATCTCTAGGAATGAATTTCTCTTTCATCTTTTCAATCATCCTATCCCAACTCTTGATTTTCTGCTTACCTTGGAAACGTCTGTCAGCTTGCAGTTCATCCCACCACAATGCTGCATGTCCTTTAAGTCTCATGACAACATGTTTGACCTTCTTGTCTTCTTCGACATATTCATAGTCAAAATATGTGTCCATAGCTCTAATCCAGTCTAGAAGCTCTTCAGCATCCAAGTTTCCCTCATAAACTGGAATGTCCATTTTGGCTCTTGCACTCATTCTTGCAACAACTCTAATCAAGTGTTCATTTGTTGCATCTTTTGCTAAAATTTCTTCTTCTTCATGTCCAACGTCATCTTCACTTTAAAACTCACTGACATCTCCAATATCAGTTGTTCACCTTTGTTTTATTTCCACATCCACGAGTCTGGTGCGAATGTCATGCAGATATTTTTCCATTGCTGGATTCTGCAGCTGCTTGCCCCTTCCTTCTGGCATTTCCCTATCCTCTGGCGGATTGGGTGTTTGCCTGTCTCTTCTCCTCGGTGGCATGGCTGAAATTCCTTCTCGCTTTTCCTTCCTAAAATATACAAACAAGAATCAGGCTCTGATACTAGATGGTGTAGACCCACTCGGCCCTTAGGTCAAGGATTCACTTACAGGATCGTTCTTCATTTCCCTTTGAGTCGGATCAGCTCTTTCAACTCCCTTCTTGAATCTTCTTTCTTTTGATCCACAGGTCCTTTTGGAAGCTTCCCTGGCGTGAACGACACTAGGTGCAAGCTCCCCCTTCTCCGCATGACCACTGGCTATGACCAAGGCCTAAACTGAAAGGCGCTTGTCACAACTCACCACTCGCGAGTTTGTGAGTCGAGACTCTCGACTCTTCCTTCCCAAACTCATGATACCTGAAATGATGATACGAGTGTAGCTCCCTGCTGTCAGTGCCCTCTGCGCATGACCACCGGCTAGGCTTCCCACTAGCGCTTCTCGCCTTTCGCCACTTCACAAGTCGAAAGGTTGGACTTCCGTCCCCTTATCTTGCAAACCCCTCAAACACAAAAAGTCAACGGTGTGTTGACTCCCTTCAATGAACAACGCATGTCTGCATGTCTATTTCATGGGCCCACCTTGATATTCTACCATGTGTTCCTTACGCTCCACTTCACACTTCGCCACTTCGCTACTCGCCTTTCATTCCCTAGAGTACCCAACCTTTGGGCTCTCACCTCGTGAACCTCCAAGTTCGTGAGATCTTTAGATCTCTACAACCTGTCCTCCTTGAATGGACGACTCTGATCCACTCGCCACTTCATGACTTCACGAACCTTGATGCAAAACTTTCGACCCTTCAACTCACGAAGCCCCGAAATGAGATTTCGCGAGCGATCCAATAGCCCTGGATGACTTGGATCCTATGGGCCTGATTTCTTCTGAGCTTACGCTTGAGGAAATCTTGTCGTAACGTACCTACTTCTCTGCAAGATCTAACGACTCTTGTGACTTCGTGAATTCTTCTCAAATAATTTCGACCGTCCGTTTCCCTTTTGGCAATTCCTGTGAAATTCAACAGTTTATCTCCTCGTTGGAATGTGTCTTCCTGTAAAGTAACTTTGCAGCGCTTCCCTTTGAATGCTTCAAGGTGCTAAACCTCCTAATATTTCTTTGATAACTTCAAAGACTCTATCCCTCCTGAGCTTTCTTGAAAATCTCCAAGTCCTTTGGGGAAAATTCCTACGCGCACTCCTTGCATCACTTCTTCAAATACACTCAAGTATTTGAACCTCTTTGACTCTGTGCACACACTGCGACAACAGTCCTTCAACAATTTCACTTAGGTTACAAACCCTGAAACTCTACTCGGCCTATGCACGTCTTGCACGGCTCCTGTGCCTAACTTGCACTTCTGCGAGAATGAGAACAATTGTTATCCCTTCTGAGCTTTCAGAGATAAAAATCTGAACCCTTGTCAACTCACTCCTTGCAGACAACTTCACTGCACTCCTTGCAGGAACTCTCGCTCAGATAGAGAAACAATTGAAAGTCATTCCTTACTCTCTCTCAGACTTCAAACACAATGCATGAAATCATATACACATCATATAAAGCAAATGTATAACAGAAAGTAAACATCCATGAGCATAACATTCAACATGCATACACCCATGAGCATAACATTCAACATGCATACACAGTAGAACAAATACGCATCCAATGAATTTGAATCGAAGCTCTTCTATTAATTCAAATCTCTCAGACATGGTTGTTTTCAACTACAACTCTCTCTTCTCTATGCTCTATGCTCTATTGACATAATAATGTTTCCAATTATACAATGAGGGTGTCTAGATCCCGCTTCCTCTTGCTTCCTAAACTATTTCTAATCTAGAATTAAATTCTATCTACCTACATTCATTACACATAAAGGCTCCTATCTACTATGGACGAGAGTGGATTGCTCAAGGTCCTTTTACAATAATACAAGCATGCCTCCACTTAATGACTTCATTAATATTTCAAAATATTTTCAAAAAATGTGCTCGGTGCTTTTCCAGCTGTCTCTTATCTCTGCGTTGTCTCGCTGCTAGCTATGCTTGCATGCCCTTGCGATGCTCCTGTATCATCACATAACTGCAATGATCCACATCTCATAGGTTTGTAAGCTGGAGAATGTCTCACATAGATGAAATCATCAACATAAACAACATCTTCTTTTTCTTGAACCAAAGTATATTGAGCTACAACTATATTCCATGGCTGAGAATGTTTTTCCCATAGTTGGTGTATTTCTATCACTTGATAATTGTCACACTAACTGTTGTTGTGTGAGGAATATAGTTCTTTTCTCCCTTTCTTTTTCCTCTTCTGTACTTACCCATTCTTCCCTTTTCTTCTTTCCCTCGATTATCCATTTCTGGTTCTATACTTAGTTCCCAGGGTGGAAGAGTGAGAAATTTTGTATCCATCTATGTCTTCACATCATGGGTCCGATCGACCGTCATTTGTTTCCACACTTATCCAATTTTATGGTCGCGGTTTCCCATGTAGGCATTATTGAACTCTCATGTCCCATGTTTCGATATACATCTTCCACCCAAAACTTTGGTGATCTACAATTCAAGGCCGAACTCATCGAACTCACAGGAATCACTCTACCTATTATAATTATGTCTGACCACCCCACCTTTCCATAATTAAGACCAAGTGTTGTTGTGTGATAAATAAAGTTCTTTTCTCCCTTTCTTTTTCCTGTTCTACACTTGCCTGTTTTTCCCTTTTCTTCTTCCCCACTATTATCCGTTTATGGTTCTATACCTAGTCGCATATCTATGCTTGCAGGTTCCCAGGGTTACAGAGTGAGAAATTCTATATCCATCTATATATTCACATCACAAGTTTGACCGACCGTTGTTCGTTTCCATACTTAGCCAATTTTATGCCCGTCGTTTCCCGTCTAGTCCCTATCAAACTCTCATGCCCCGTGTTCGGGGTATACATCTTGCAGCCAAAACTTCAGTGAACTACAATTCGACCCCAGACTCCTTGAATTCACAAGCCTCACTCTACCTATGAGCTTGTTGAAATAGATATAAACAACATCTCTTTGGAATTGAACCAGGGTCTGTTGAGCTCCAACTATATTTCATGGCTGAGAATTTTTTTCCCATAGTTGATGTGTTTCTATCACTTGATAATTATTAGACTAAGTGTTGTTGTGTGAAGCATAAAGTTCTTTTCTCCCTTTATTTTTCCTATTCTATACTTAGTCACATTTTTATGCTCGCGAGTTCCCTGGTGGTGGACAAAGAAAATCTATATCCATCTATATCTTCACATCACGAGTCTGAATGACGACTGTTAGTTTCCTTACTTAGCCAATTTTATGGCCATGGGTTCCCAGGTAGGCATTATCGAACTCTCATGCCCTGTGTTTGGAGTATATATATTGCACCCAAAACTTGGGTGATCTACAATTCGACCATGGAATACTCGAATTCGCAAGTCTCACTCTACCTACGATGACTCCATCTCACCACCCCACCTTTCCATACTTAGTTGATTCTTCAAAGTTTTGTAGGTTCACAGACTCCCAGGTTCACAAAAGTATCAAAGAATTTTTCCCTCCCCTCCATCCCCACCACCTTCGCCCCTTCCCAATGCACATTAATTATGATTTTACTAGTGACAACTCACCATAGATGTTCGAAAAAGATTGGAATTAATAAGCGGAAAGATCGAGGACATCTCCCATTAAAACGCATTAATGGGAGAATATTATGGAATCTGATGAGTTTATTTGTGTCAATATTGAATTGGCAAAAAATTGTTGGTTGTTTTAGTTTTTAAGCCATCATCGTAGCAAGAATGAAATATTGTGCTAGCCCACTGTCATCTACAAAGGTGTTGACATGATGCCCCTCTTTAGTATTGTGCATATATTATATCTTGGCATATTTGAGAGTGTGCTTTCATATGAAAATGTTAATCCACCCTTCAAATTTGAACATGGTTTGCATTTGGGCCACAAAAAATACTAATAAAATAAAATAATATGAACAGTTTTTACATAAATATAAACAAATTATCTTTTAACTTGAACCTGATTTTGTCGAGCTCCAGGTATATTACATAGCTGACAAAGTTTTTCCCATAGTTAATGTTTATGGCCACGAGTTCCTGGATTGACGCTATCGAACTCTCATGCCCCCTGTTCCATGATATACATCTTGCACCCAAAAAATTTGTTATCTACAATTCGACTCCCGACTCCTCGAATTCACAAGATTCACTCTACCTACGATGAGTATTTTTGGGTCTGTCTGACCACCCCACATTTTCATACTTAGTCGGTTTCCCTGCCAACTTCGCACACTTTCCCAATGCAAATTGATTACTCTTTTATTAGTGAAAATTCACCACACAGGTTCGAAAAGATTGTCATTAATGAGCAAAAAGCTCGAGGACATCTCCCATTAAGATGAATCAAACCAACATTTACGGGAGATTATATTACCATCCTTGAGTGTTCATTCTAAATACTATCACACAATTACTGTGACATGTATAAATACAAACAAATCTTCATCAAAACATTATATTTTATCACATGAACTCTAGTTGCCTGAAGGGAGCGATATTTGGATCCATCAACTAAACCTCCCTATTATCAAATTGGTAAAGGTTAATATTATGGCATCTGATTTTATTTGTGTGTGTGTGGATCTTGAGCTCAGAAAAATTGTTATTTACTTTATCTTTTTTTAGGCATGATACCCCGCCTTTCCATACTTAGTCGATTATTCACCTCTTGTCATAGATTTGGGTGTTCCCCAACTACCAGGTTCACAAAAGTTTCGAATCTGTTTTCGCTCCTGTCCATCCCCGTCACCTTCGCACGCTTCTTAATGCACATTAATTATGCCTTTATTAGTGACAACTCACCAGACACATTGCAACAATTCACATTAATACGCAAAAAGGTCGAGGACATCTCCCATTAAGACACATTGAACAAATATTTACGGGAGATTATATTATCATGCTCCCATGTTCATTTTAAATACTATAAGGAGCAAAGGAACATTCTCATCACCTTATGGCTATAGCTCGACAACATTTCTCATCTGGAATTGCATGACAAGGTTGTGTCCCCAATTTTTTTGACTGTAAGGAGTTGTTCACCTGCTGCACCGAAAACTATATTTCGAACCAGCGGATTATCCAGTTGCAGGACCATTCCCGAGTCTCCCTATCACCTCAAGTATTTCAAAAGATGTTAAGACTTCTCGACCCAACGCCTACTTTCAAGGGAAATAATTGTAGAGAGTTATTAAAGAAGCATGATAATGAATTGGACCTCTTGTTGAAGTTCTTAGAGAACCTAGTGGTCGGTCTTGGGGACATGACAAGATTATAGGTTAGTGTATTTAAAAACCCTTTCCGAGAAATTGCATGGTTTTTCATGAGGATAACGAGACAAGAAAGTACAACCAACATCTCTCGGATGATTCTGTATATTTTATATTTTAAGGTGAAGGAAGAACCCATCTTCCATTGGGGCAAGTTGATTTCCATTAAAATCTCTTCCCAGGTATTGCAATACACAAGGCAAAAGAGATTCTTTATGTCATCTTATTTAATTTTTGCGGTGGTGAATTGTTGTCCATTCCCTGGATTATCTATGTGTAAGAAGTTAAACTGTGAATTTGACCCAGTAAACTTTTGGTACCAGATATTATGGAGACACGACGCCTCCCAACATTTTTATGAAGTCTTTAATGATTTTGTTTCGGTTTTTAAAGGATTGATATTTGGAAACTATTTTCCCCGGTTGTTTGATGAGGCGACCAAGTTCCTGGATAGGAAGGGAACTCTAGAAGAAATGGAGAACTATAATGTTATAAGAATTTTTGGGTCCAAACAAAATCCTTGCTTCCTTCCACGTCACATATATGGTACAATGTTTTTTGTTGAAATACCATGGCAGTACACCTATTGGTTGCATTTTTTTCATGAAAAGAGAAAAATTCAATTCATCCCTCTACCTTGGAAATTCAGGGATTTCATAGTCAGGAATATGAACAATATTGACAGTTTCACAGGCTACTACCACAGCTTCAATTTGAAATGTGCTAAAAAAGTAAAAGGGTTAGACCCTGATGGTATTTTTGTAGAACACCTATTAGTTGTTGGTTTCAACAGTTCTTTCACTGATACTATCGTGAATGAAGACAAAGATAACGAATCAGGAAGTCCTTCTCATGACAACGACAACCTCGACACAATACTCAACACCAATGATTCATACAAGAAGAAACGAAAAGGCCCGGGTGAGAAAAGTGCCCAATCCTTGACCTCCACACCCAAGACAATAACATCTCGGAGCAGCACTCCAACGGCCTACCCAAGCAAGAAAGTCACACATAGCTCTTTAGGTGGAGGATGAGATAAGAACCCTCCCTCCAGAAAAATTGAAAGTTCTCACAAACTTTCCACGAGAAAAAAAGGGAAAACAATAGTGCAAGAACAGGAGGGACCGAGGGGAGAAATTGATATCCATGATCTCTCCCTCGAAGATATGGAACTAGAAATTGACAGTGAAAAAATGTTCCCCAACGAGAAGCATCTAGAGAGCACTGCTCCGCATAATCCTGAGATGGAAATAATTGGGATTGATACCTTGGATGAAGAAGAGTCTTTTGCATTTCAGAGCGCTATTTTTGACATCGAATCCAAAACATTGGTGATTGAAAAGAGAGATGTAAAGAATAAGAAAGGGAAATCTCATTCAGAGATGAACCTATGGAACATGCATCCTTCCCATATCTCCCAGATACACCGAGCAACTGGAGATGTTCTAGACAACTCTATTAGCGGTCTTGATGCGGAGAACACAACATTAAAGGAGTGAATCAAAGAATTGGAGGGAGTTCTAATGCATCTTCCACTGTTTGCTACACATTTGGCAATGGTCGGGCCCACCACACCTGTGACAAAGTTAAAAGGATCAGCAAACCGTTTAACATCAGCACGAGGCTATGTGGAAGATAATATAAAGAGAAGAATGGAATTAATAACAGAATCTTGGGAGATGTCAAAGAGTATGGTCTCTTTTGGAACAAGAGAGCATGCTTTTCATGAGTATCTGCAAGTAGATATCAAGAATGAGCAAGGTTTCAAACTCGATGCAGTTGTACCATTTGGTGTTAAAGTTACTGGTATGATGGAATTGAGAAGAAGAGAGGAGGATCTCTCTTCCCCGGATCGAATAGACCAACTAAACGCATGCTGGAAAGAAAAGGTTAAAAACTTGAATGGTATCGTTCAAGCATGTAGCCAAGACATATCTAAAAGAGACAAATTATTCAAGAAGCTAACTGAGATAGATCTAGATGACAACACCAATGAAGTCCGAGACCCGAAATTGATATTCAACTCGTTGTTTTTAACCAACCAAGAATTTGATGATCAAGTTGAGATCTATAAAAGACTATCATTTGAAAATTTCTATGGCATTCTTGAATATGGTGAAGATGATGTGAAAAACTGGCTAGTCGGTTATTCGATTAAAAACCAAGATATTCAAGAAGCATTGCACAACCTCTCTATTGATCTAAGAGACTTAGAAAGTGAATTCTTCAATATAAAAATCCGGCATGAAATCAACGTGGCACCCATGAGGAGCTACATTGAAGAGTGGTTCAAAGAGGATGTCGACAAGATTAACAATGAAGGGCAAAGGACGCTTCACACGGTTCCCATAACCGTCGAGGAAATCCATAAAAGGACATCAACAAGCCAATGACAAGGCATGGGACACCATCATAGTAAATTGATACTGATCACATTCTCTGTCTTTTTCGATGTCTTCATCCAGTTATTCTATCTCTTTAATTACAAATCTTTAATTGAGGACTCACAATTTTCTCTTTCTTCTTGCCAGGTCTTGCTATTTTCCGTCGCCGACTTTCTTCTTTCTACAATCTTGATTCTTGTAGATATTTTCTTTGTAGTCCGCGGGAGCCCCAATCCCAGTCATTATGGAAAACACATTTATATTTAACGAAATATGTACTGAACTATATATTTTTTTACAAATTCCAAGATAACTAATTTGGGAAATATTCTCAAATGTATTTTGTAACCTAGTTTATATGAATATAAAATATTTGAGGTTGTTCTATGGTGATATTCAATGTTTGGTGTTGTTTTTTTAATTTTGTATTTTTGTTTAAATTAACTCATTTCCCTATACATGTTGGGGTCATGTTCATGTTCAATATTGTGCATATATTGCAGCTTCCTATATTTTAGAATATGCTTCCATATACAAAATGTTAAGTCATATATTTTTTCTCTATTGCTTATGGGTTTGAGAAAAATTTGCGAGCCGAAAAAACCCTTCAAATTGCAAGATGGTTTACATTTGGACCACAAATAATCTATTAAGATATATTAATATGAATACAGTTTAAATAAATATAAACAAAATCTCTTTAAACTTGAACCTGACTTTCTCAAGCTCATGGATTGGTCACGGGTTCCCGGGTTAGCAGACTTCCAAATCCTCATCTCCATCTATATCGTCACATCATGAGCCCGACCGACCATCGTCCCTTTCAACACTTAGCCAATTATCTCACCACGGGGTCCCGACTTATCGCTATTGAATTCTTATGCCCTGTTTTCTGTCATATACATCTTGCACCTGACACTTATGTGATATACATTTTTCACTCAATACTTTTGTGATTTACAATTTGAACCCAGACTCCTAGAAATCACAAGATTCACTATACCTGGGTTCACAAAAGTTTCAAACCATTTATCTCTCTCTTCAATCCCTACCACATTCCCGCCCTTCCCAATGCAACATGGTTTACATTTGGACCACAAATAATCTATTAAGATACATTAATATGAATACATTTTAAATAAATATAAACAAAATCCCTTTAAACTTGAACTTGACTTTCTTGAACTCCTGGATTGGTCGCGGGTTCTCGGGTTAGCAGACTGCCAAATCCTCATCTCCATCTATATATTCACATCATGAGCTCGATCGACCGTCGTCTCTTTCAACATTTAGATAATTATCTCACTGTGGGGTCTCGACTTAGCACTATCAAATTCTTATGCCCCATTTTCTATGGGATACATCTTGCAACCAACACTTCCATGATATACATTTTGCACCCAACACTTCTGTGATTTACAATTTGACCTCGGACTCCTGGAACTTGTGAGCTTCACTATACCCAGGTTCACAAACGTTTCAAACCATTTATCCCTCTCTTCAATCCCCGCCACATTCCCACCCTTCCCAATGCACATGTTCATTATGCTTTTACTAGCGACAACTCAGCACACAGGTTCGCTTATTGGAATTAATACGCAAAAAACACATTCAACCGTAATTTACAGGAGTCTGACCAACCGTTGTTGCTTTTCATACCTAGCCAATTCTATGGCCGCTGATTCCCGGGTTGGCACAACCAAACTCTCATTCCCCGTGTTCCGTGATATACATCTTGCACCAAAAACTTTCGTCATCTACAATTCCATACTTAACCAATTTTATGGTCGTCAGTCCATGCGTTGGCACTATTATAAATCTTGCACCCAAAAATTATGTCATCTACAATTCCTTGATATACATCTTGCACCGAAAACTTATGTGGTCTACAATTCCTCCAGCTCGCAAGATTCACTTTACCCGGGTTCACAAATGTTTCAAAGCATTTATCGCTCCTTCCATCCTTGCTAACTTTGCACCCTTCCCAATGCACATTGATTATGCTTTTACTGGTGAAAACTCAACACACATGTTTGAAAAAAATGGCATTAATTAGCGAAAACCTCGAGGACATCTCCCATTAATACGCATTAAACCGTGATTTACGGGAGTCCGACCGACCACCCTTCCTTTCCATACTTAGGCCAATTTTATGGCCCCGGGTTCCCAACTTGGCGTTATCGAACTCTCATTCCCCATGTTCCATGATATACATCTTGCACCCAAATCTTTCGTGCTTTACAATTCCACCCCGCACTCGAACTTGCAAGCTTCACTCTACTCGGGTTCAATTTTTTTTTCCAAGAATTTATCGTTCCCTTCCATCCCCACTACCTTCGCGACCTTCCCAATGCACATTAATTATGCTTTTCTTAGCGACAACTCACCACACAAGTTCGAAAGGATTGGCATTAATAAGCGAAAACCTCGAGGACATGTCCCATTAAAACACATTAAATTGATTCATGCGAAAACCTCCACGACATATCCCATTAATACGCATTAAACTGTGATTTACGAGAGTCCGACCAATTTTATAGCTGCGGGTGCCCGGGTTGGCATTAACAAAATCTCATTTCCCGTGTTCCGTGATATTCATCTTGCACCCAAAACTTCTGTGATCTTCAATTCCACCTCGCACTCTTTGAACTCGCAAGATTTAAAAGTTTCAAAGCATTTGTCGCTCACTTCCATCTCTGCCACCTTCGCGCCCTTCCCAATGCAGATTAATTATGCTTTGATTACTGATTAATAAGTGAATACCTCGAGAACATCTCCCATTAAAACCATTAAATTGTGATTTACCTCAGATTATATTATCATATATCTTCTTCACATGTTACGTTTCATATTACTTTATGGGAAGATTCTATTTCATACTAATTGCTTTATTCCTGCCATCTATTCCTAGGTAGATTCTTTTTCAATAACTGTAAAGTAAGATATAAGTTATATCTTATATTACTATTCAATGTAATTTCAATATAGCTTTTAATATTTACAATTTTCTTATCATTTCATTTCTAAAAAACAATTGAATATAACTTTTTAATAAAAAAAAATTAGTTTTTTTTTTCATTTAATTTTACATATTTCAACTTTCATTTCCTTATTCTTAAACATCTATTCTAATTACCCTTTACTTACCACATTGTTAATTTCTGTTTTTTTAACAATATTCATCGTTGCTCCCCATCTTCCAAAAATCATTATCATAAATAATTATAAGTTGTCAATTATCATCTCCATTCCGAAATCTACTTGGCAGGGACTAAACTGCCACACAACACTTGTTTGTTTATATAATATACTATATTAATTTAATTAAAAATATGTGTAATTGGATATACAAATTCATTCTAGCTACCTTGGACTATGCAATTTAACATAAAAAAACTACCTTGGGTTTTGGTGGACTATGCAATTTGACTTAAAAAAAAATACCTTGGATTTGGATAAAACGTCGTGTAAATTAATTTTGGACTTTTAAAAAGTTTCAAGATTGAGATATATTTGATATTTCTATTATTTATATATATATATATTTTTAATTTCTTAAAAACCAAATTAACTATAAATATAAATATAAATATACAATTAAAGAGTTTGATTTTTTTAATACTTTTTATATTTATATTAAATGTATTTTTCTTTTATATGATGATGATGATGGTGGTTAATGTCCACTAAGACATAATTGGTCTATGAAACCTTTAAAGGGTAAGTGGTTGCTTGCGATTCTTTAGAATTTTGTATCTGTGCTCCAAAAGAATTAAGAGAAGCTTTCCAAGATCACCATACTTTTGTTGAGTTAAGAGGTTAGGAAGGTTGGTAGTGTGACAAATATTTTGAAAATGAGATCTAATATGGGTATAGCCCGGACCATCTAAGAAAAAGTTCTTTTCATCTTCAACCTTCTTAGTGTCACAAAGGTGACACACTCTTTCATCCCATGACGTTTTAGGAATTGACCAACCCCTAGTTTCACTATGGTGAGAATTTGTTCTTATCTTACCAATGCTTATTGTTTTCTTTACAATTGGCAAAACAGATAAATAATTTTGATCTTCTAGATACAGAAGTTCGTAATGGACATATGGGTAAAATTGCATAAAGTGCAGCTCCAATCAAGTTATCTAATTTCATTTTGTTATATATTCATATTCTCAACCTCAAAAAATGGATAAATTTGTCTTTTCTTCTAAAGACCTTTACTTGTAATCTTCATCTTTTTAAATATCTTTACTTTGTAGATTACTATATATTTTAAATATGTTTACTTTGTAAATTACTATATATTTTTAGTGTTGGTAAACTTTTGACATATTATTTTATTGTATTTAGAGTGTTTAGATGGTCTAGAGTCTAGTATGATGAATATGTTATCACATAACTTAATGTTATGTTACATAATAAATAAATAATTACATATGTACATGATAATATCTAAAATATTGCCCACAAGGGTGTAAATGGATTGACATGTGTCGTGTAAATGGAATGAGTTGTGTAAAGGAGATCTCAGGTTCGATTCTCACCTTGCTTTATCTACTTCCATGCTTGCCAGATGTGTGGCCTGAGGATATATGGACTAAATTTGATCCCTTAATGCTTAAGGGATAGGAGTTTAAGATAAATCTACCATAGTTAAACATAATTGTATCTCACATAAATAAACCTCCTATAAATTTCTCAAGAATTAATTTATGTCACATAAATAAACCTCCTATAAATTTCTCAAGAATTAATTTATGTTACTTTATATGAAGTTTAGATAATTTATAATATTAATTTTACTTTTTATATAACATTCAAATAATTTACAATATTAAAATTATTTATAATATAAAATTGAAAAAAAATAAAAGGTTAAACTACTCATGAGATAAAAATAGGTTTTTATTCATTATTATCCACTTTGAAAAAGAAAGATCGCCAAACAAAGACAACGGAGTTCTTCCTTTTTTTTTGTATGTGCCAATTGAAGCGTGGAAAATATTTAGAATTTGTTTCTAGAAGTCCCATTTATTCATTGTTATGAAAGTGAAATCAAATAGAGTGCAAGTTCTGTTGAATGATATGAAGTGTTTTCTTATAAAAGTTTTGGCTTCTCATGGAAGAAACAATACGGTGGTGTAAAATAACTTTTTTAATTAAAAAATATTAATATTAAAATATAGATATTTTATTTTATATATATATTATTTTTTAAGATTTCTTATTAATATAATAAATTTTTAGTTGTAGCAAAGCTAAAACCAGTAAGGAGTACATCATAGTTACATCAATCTTCTTGTCCCAAAAAGGAGGAAATAGTTATATCAATCTTCTTATCCAAAACAGGAGGAAATGATTTCCTTGTCCAGACGCTCCTCGTTAGTCTGCAACATATGTCTAAGCTCGTCAATTACATGTTTTTGTTGCTCCACTTTCAATTTTGTAGCCTCGAGATCGCAGTAGATGCAATCGAAATCCATTCCCTCGTCGTGCTACATCTTCCCTGAACCTGATGATGCAAATACAGGGAGAGAACAGTGGTATGGGTATTTGATAACCTGGGATATCTGAATTTTTTCAAATTTGATTCGTTGTATTTGATGAATCCCGACCTTCGTGCGAAGTCCTTCACCAGCCTCAGGAATGATGGTGTCCTCTGCATTTACATGAGCAAGTGTATGACTTGAATAGCTTGATTGAATGGTTTCCTTACCATGAGATTAGATGGAGCTCGTCCCACATGTGAGGAGGAACTGTGGTTGCTGAGGGATAAGAAACTGCTGATAAAATTTTGGTTTCCGCCGCCAAGTGAGATGGATGATGTCATGGGATGGCGTAAGACTATATCTTATGTTTAATGCAGAGATAATGCGACTGAGTGAATTAAGGTATGTCACTTCGAGTCCTTTGAAAATCTGATTTGAGTGTGTGGTTTGTCCTCCACTTATACCCAGGGTCAAATTACTATTTTTTTCTCGTATGAGATAGCTTGTGTTTCTTTTTTTATTCGTTTGAGGTGGATCGTGAATTTCTTCTTCTTCATTGGTTTAAGGGAGCTAGCTTGTGAGGGTTGCCTCATTGTTTTCTAACTCTCCTTGATTCATGAGTTTGGCTTCCTTGGACGATCAATCTGCTTCCTGTTGAGATGTATTCAACATTTCTAAATTTCCCTTCTTAGTGTTTAATTTTTTTGAAGATGCCTTGTAAAGTAGAGATATTTTGGTGGCTAACATAAACATCTCTCACACTGGGCTATAGAGCACTTCTCCGCGCAATAAAATATAAAATGTACTTTTAAAAAACAAAATTGTGCAATAGTTAAACTAGATGACCCAAAACCTAGATTTCCCTAGAATTAAACTTGTTGCTTCTTGATTGCAAGTGTAAATGATTATAAATTGATCGTACATAAGATAATGCAAAAGTAAAACATAGTTAGTTGCTATGCAAAACTATCCCCTCGCTAAATACAAGGCCATCTAAGGTTTGTTTAGAGCCACTAGAAATTCCTAATTCTATTTCTTCCTCTCAACGTTTTTTATTTGATTTCCTTTCTCTTGTTAAATGGGGAGAAGGGCATGGGTTCTTCTTTAAAATTTCAATGAAGGAGGGAGATTGAGATTTTCCCTTTCTAGCTTTATCGTTATCCTTTCCAACTAAAGATGAATCCTTTTCGAGGGGAGATGTCAAAACCCTAGTTAGGGTCCCAGCCATAGATTCTAGAATTGGATCCTTTCCATGGGTAGATGCATGAACCACTAACGAGGCCTCATTTCCAAAATCTTAATTTTCTTCTTTCTTTTAATCTTTTGATGGTGGTTCATATTTTCACTCTCGGTTGATCTTCTGAGTATTGACCTCAATTGAGCCTTGTTTTTCTTCATCTTGAGACTCCAAAACTTCAAATTTGTTTTTGGATGAAATAGAAGGATGAGTTTGAATATCTTGAACAAGTTGAGACCCCTGAGCTGATAATTATTATGCTTCTTAGGAACTTGTTTGAACCCTTGATCCACATTATTCTGCGATGGATGCGTTTATTTGGATTTAGGACATCTTTTGGAAACGTTCCCACACTCATGATAAAGGATATATTTGAAAGGAACATGTTCATAATCAAGATCGTGGAGATGACTCTAACCCTCCATGTTGAGTTGAATCGCCTCTCGAAGTCCCTTTGCGAAATCCATTTCCACACAAATTATGGCGTATGTAAAAATATTTCCTTTAGGCTCAAAATGAGATAAATATCATCCTAGTTTATTTTCAATGGCTTTCATATTGTCATCTCCACAGAAAATAGGGGGGAAGGATCAGAATTCTAATCCAAATGGGGGTTAGAAGGATCTCCATGTCTAGGATAAATTCGAGGGTCCAATGGGAGAGAAGCAATCCCTTGGAACCCATGGAGTATGAGCCAAATATAAAGATCTAATCCAAAGCTTCTATGGTTCTAAAAAGAAAAACATAAAAACCATTTCCATAATAAAACACAACAAGATCTTGCTCAATCCAGTTCTTGGAAACCCATTCCAATACAATATTAGGATTGGGTTAGAGGCCTAAAAACTTACCAACAAGACCATGCTCCATCTGAATGGAATAATTTTGTTTGGCCACATAGTGCCCCAAATGTAGGTAGGGGATGAAATTTTCCCTCTTAGAAAAATGACTCTCGCCAACAAAAATGGAAGGCCCACCCATGGAGAAAAAGACAAAGATTTCCCTCAATCAGTGCTTACAAGAATGAGCAGTCCACAACAAATAATGTCACATCTTGAAGAACACATGATCAATAATAGAAAATTGTCGTAACCAATATAAAGCCACTTATGATTCACCATCAAATGAATCCAACTCAAACAAATCTACAATCTTCGACAAGGGCGGTCGCTAGGGAAAACCTTGGCCACAGAGGAAATCACCCATGCTCTGGTTCATTGCCTCACTCCAGAAATGAAAAAGGTTCAAAAAGTTGAAGGACATGGGGGTGGGATTTGATCCACTTATGTGTTTTTAGTTTAATTTTTTTCTATTATGATGCATTGATGCATTGTGTACGTTTTGTGTATGTTTCATTATGCAATACGATAAGCAAGTTTCATGACTACATCAATTGGTATCAAAGTAGAAGAATCATGAGATTTGAAGAAAATTCCAATAAGGAGTGAAGGTGTTGGGTAGGCTTGTCAAATAGAGGAGCTTGAGGATTATGAGAAAGAGAAGTTTGCCAGTACATACTAACTATTGAATCTACAAAATAGCAAGAAGAGGATTTCATGTGAGGAGAGGTAGAAGAAGACCTTAAAGGCCATATACATATGGTGTTAATGACTTTGATAAGATGTTGAAGATGATTTCTATAAGATTAGATGTTATGTGGCTTTCAGAGAGACGAAGGAAACAACAAAGGTGAATGATGAAAGCTAAGATCAAGAAGAAATAGAAGCCACAAGAGAATAACTAGAAGAGCAGCGTACTCAATAAGAGAGAATGATAATAGTCATAACATATTTTTGAGCAAAACCAAACTTTGAACCGCTATGTATGTATGGAGGAACCATGAAGCTTTAAGAATTATTTGACTATATAGTGGAGATGGAGAAATATTTTGATTTTTGAGTAAATTAAGGATACCAAAAAGATAATATTTGCATGTGCAAAGTTGAAGATTTAAGCATATTTGTGGTAGGATAACTTGTGGTTGGATACACAAACGAAGGGGAAAGAAAATATCATAAGATGGAACAAAATAGCATTGAAAGGTAAAGTTTTTATTGTACATTACTCGATGATTTAATTGATAAGATTGCAAAATTTGAAGTAGATAGAAATGTTAGTAAATGAGTCTGCGTAATAATTCTAAATGTTATTTATTAGACTTAAGTATCAAGGAGAAGTTCGCCAGAAAGTAGCATGCCTTGAAGAAGAAATAAAGTCAAGTGATGGAAAATGATAGTCAAGAGATAAGAGAGGTGAAGATGAAACTAGTACTAACATAGTAAATCATATTGTTAGAAGAACATATAATGATGATAGAGGTAGAAGATCGTAAAGGTAGAAGTGGAGGATTTAAAGGATTTTTTTAAGATAGGGAGGACATGGACATAGAGCATTTGAGTGTCCAAATTCCATAATGAAGTAAGAAAACAAGAAGCAAGAATAAACATTTTTGAAGTAATGTAATTGATAGTAGAAGAAGAAGTTGCTAAAGTCCACTGAAAGCATGAAGAAAACTTAATAACAAGAATAATATTATTGCATCCATAGAAAGAGATTGCAAAACAACTAGAATACATGAAGAGTATCTTTAATATTAAATGCAAAGTAAAATGTATGTGTTGTAATTTGGTATATGGTGGTGGTATTCAAATCTTATTTTTACTAAAGTAGTGAAAAAGTTGAATTTGAAGTGTAAACATGGTCCAAATTTATATAAAGCATCTTTGAAAAACTTTGATAATTAATATAAAGACAAAGAAAAGAAATAAAATAGTTACAAAACCATATATGGAAATATGATCAAGTAACAATTATTTTTCCATTTTATTCATTTTTTTTTCTTTTATAATTTATTACGGTTAAAAGAAAGAAAAAATTACTTGCAAATTCCATGTACATTCCATTTTTACAAATTTTTACAAAAGTGATTGCCATATTGTTTTCAACACTCTCCCACTTGATAATTATATCTATCAAGTTGAATGCAAACGATGGTTCTACACAAAATAAATTCCTCTCCATTTATTGCCTTGTTAATATTTTCGTTGTATTACCTTTCATTTACATATTGTTAATTTCATCACACCTACTTTCTACATTTTTTTCACAACGTGGTACTTCATATCATTCTACTTACTCTTGCATTTGTAATTTGGCTTCTTAGCCATTGCAATGCTAATTTTTCTATCACATCAAATTTATAAACTACCTTATTTGATACTAATATTGCTGAATAATCTCAATAAACAAAATGCTTGTTTGATATATTTTGTCATAACAACACATTTTTCCTATAAACTAAAAGAAGGAAAGAAGCATCACATCTTACTCAACTAGTGAACTACTCCTTGAAACAAAGTAGATAATTATGCACATGTGACCATTTATTTGTCCACATATCCAACCCAATATTCATCAACAAACCAATGTAAATAAAAAATATCATTATTGCGATCTTGGTAACATACATTGGTGTGGCGATGGAGGCGTTGGAGCTGGTGCATTCTTTTTTTGGCGGGAGTTTTTATTTGAATACTTAATACTATTTTCGGTGCAGTTTCTCTCTGGGATGTCTATAGGTGACTGATTTTCTGCTTTGGTTGGAGTATATTCCTTGGTTTTCTTAGTCATCCGAGGAATCTCTCTGTTAAATCTCTAGTTTTTTCCTTTCCAGAGAAGCTGTTTGGTGGGGTCTACAATATCGGGGCAAGAGTCTGCTCTCTGGCCTCTAGAAGGCAGTTTCCTTTTTCTTTTTAGGTCTTCTGGGGGATATCCTTTAGCAGTGGCAAGCTTATCCAAGTATCCATCAATGAATGAGGTCTTGGATCACTGACGAGACCTGATTACACTGTCTTTTTTGAGTTCTTTGTGGGCCTGTCTTTATGACATAGTTTTTGAGTACTTCTTGTTTCTAGAGAAGAGTGATTTGAGTGGGAGCGGTGGTGGAGCCCGCTGGTTTGCTATCAGTGCTCTCCATCATAGAGAGTGAGGTCATCGCATTACTTAGCGTAGATGACGAGGAGAAGTGGGAAAAGAATGGTTTCTTTGATAGGATTGACTCATTAAGCGTCATAACTAAAATCCTTGGTCGATCATTAAAAGCGCTTAATGACACATACGGTCTGGGAAGCTCTACTCAGAAGGATTTTACTTCTCCCTTTAACTCTTTGACAGAGGTATTGTACCAGCCTTGGTTGAATAATAATCTTGATGGAACTCTTCCTCCTTCCCCGAAGATTAACCAGAGAGGTACTAGAGGAGAGGCTTCTGGTGTGCAGTGTAGAGAACAGTCTTTAAAAAACCTTGAAAATTACTTGAGCTTACCTGGGGAGAGTATTGTTAAGGGGAAACGTATCACTAAAGTTTGGAAAACTAAGAGACTTAGGTTTAGACTAGTTATGGGGGCCGACATAGGCTTGGAAGAATCCTGCAACCTGGCGCTCTACGTTGTGGTTGCTAGGATGGACTATCGTTCTCGTATTCAGATGCAGCTTGATGGTTGGGTTCAAAGCACTGGTTTCCATTTCTAGGCTACACTCCAGTCTTCCTTTCCTTATCTCGGGGATGGTTCATCTTTGTTTTTCGAAGTCTATAGGATACAAAACGTATTTTGGAGGTTTTTTTGCAAATAGATGGTGGAAGTCTAATGATCAAAAGGTGGAGATTCGGTTTTAACCCAAATATTGAGTATTTTATCTTTCAGCACCTATGGGTGCTTCTTCCAAACTTGCCTCTACAGTTGTGGAATCACAGTGTGCTAAAAGCGATAGGTGATTGTTTAGGTCACATCATTGGGATAGATGAAGCTACGATGCACACCAATGATAAAAGGATGGAGAAAGTGTTAGTTGAGATTGATACACATGTGGGTCTGTCTGAAGTTTTAGAAATTGAATGGAGAGATTTCTTGTTCACGCAGAGGTTGGACTACTTAGGTCTGCCTTTTAAATGCTCAAAGTGTAGACGGACATGGCACTTGAGAACGCAATGTTCTTTTAAACAGGTATTAAGTGAGGACATTAGTGCATCTGATGAATGATTTGGTGATACCATGTCTAAATTAGGGGATGAAGGTAGTGAAGCGGAGCCTCTGATTCTCAACGTGGAGGACTGCAATGGGGAACATGACAAAAATTTTGTCAGTAAGTTAAAAATATTCGTCCCAAGTATCTATAATTCTTTGTCTTTATGGGAGAGAGATCTTTTGAGAAAGTTTTTAGGACCTGTTTCATCTTTCCAGGAAAACTTCGTGAAAAGAAAAACGTCTGAGTTAGATGCTTCGGTTTGGGTGGTTTGGGTAATGAAAACCAAGTGGAGTGTTCCAATGAAGTTACGAACCCTCCTATTTTAATTACCCCTCAGCTGCATTGTGATAATTTTATTTCTTCTCCATTAGCCACATAGTTGATTAATCAACCAGATCCTTTTGTTCTTGATGGTGATTCACATTTACTTTCGGGTTATAGGGAATCACCAACTAGTGATTTTGTTCTGGAAAGGACGTTGTCTGAACTAATCTCCCCCTTAGAAAATCCCTCGGCTTCCATCCCTTTAGTGACTTATAGGGGTAAGTTACCTATGCATGTTTCGATTGGAACAGGTTTAATGGAATCTAAATCTTCATCTACTACTCCTTCCTATTCGGACCCGATGTGGTCTCGTGGATTGGGTTTTGAGATTTCTCCCCTAAAAACAAGAAGTGGTCGGCGCCTGGCAGGGACCGGTATTAAATTCACAACAACAGGCGCTTAGAGGCATAAAATCCCAAGCCAGGGTTAAGCCATGATTTTTCTCTCCTTGAATATTAGAGTGGTTAGAGGGCCCCTTAAATTAGCCTCCTTTCATAGGTTATTGTTTAAAACCTCTCCAAACATCATTTTTCTACAAGAGACTTTGGTGTCTGCCGATAAAGCAAGGAACTTCATGTACAAATTAAGACCTAAATGGTGTGTTTGTGCGGTCAGTGTTGTTGGTACTTCTGGAGGACTTTTGGTGTCCTGAGACCCTACCTTTTTTTATTTGGCACCTTATTTATGCATTTGTGGCATATTTTTGTCAGGTGTTTCAATGTTGGACAAAAGGAAGCTTTCTTTTCTTAACATGTATGGCCCCTGTCAGGATCGTAAAGTTTTTTGGGAAGATTTAGAGGTTTCGAGTCTTTTAAGCCAAAAAGACTTGATTCTAGCAGGTGATCTTAATTTAATCACTTCCACAAATGATTTTTGGGGTATAAAAACACAAATGGATCCATTGGCGAGATTCTTCAAAAATTTGTTCCAGAATATTGGCCTGGTGGATGTAACTCCTCCAAAAAAAGTGGCGACACAGAGAAACAGTAGAATGGGCGATGTGAGTATTTCTAAGAGACTCAATCGTTTCTTGATTGTGGATTCTCTTATCTCTATTGTTCATAAGTTTCATACTTGGGTTGAGTTTCCCTATCTATCGGATCATGCCCCAATACTGTTGGAATTCGGTTTTGGTTTTGATACAATAACTTCTCCTTTCAAATTAAATCTGGATTGGATAAAGGAAGAATCTTTTTGGATTATTGTCAAACAGGTCTGGAATGACTCTCGACATTTAACTACAGATGGAGCACAAAGGACATTGGTAAAATAACTTTCACTTCTAAAACAAAAAATTAAGGAATGTGCCAAAGAAAAAAGAAAAAGGGACCAGGAAGAACTATCAAAAATTGAGGAAGCTATTGAATCAGTTTACGCTAATAAAAGTCTGCATATCATTTCTGTGAAGGAATCTAACAAGCTGGCTAAACTTCAAGATGAAAGAAATAGATATCTACTAGCAGAAGAGGAAAAATGGCGTCAAAAAAGCCGAGCGATATGGATCAAAAGTGGAGATAGAAATACAATTTTTTTTCATTTATATGCTAGTTACAGGAGAAATAAGAATTTTATCTGGGAAATCAACGATGAGAAAGGAACTATTCACTCTGGGCAAAAAGATATAAAAGAGGAGGTAGTTAAACATTTTAGTTCATTCTACAATGATATTGATCAGTCTTACATAGAGGATCGAATGGAATCAGTTAGATTATTTCCCAATTTTGTAACTGATCGGGAGATACAGGATATGGAAAAAAGATTTACAAAGGAGGAAGTTTTTGAAGTTATCAAAGGTTTTACCAGAGACAAGAGTCCTGGACCGGACGGGTGGACTGTCGAATTCTACCATTATTTTTTTGAGCTGGTTGGTCAGGATTTGGTGGATATGGTAGAAGAAATTAGATTGAAATGGAAGATCATACCTTCGATCAATTCTAATTTTGTAGCATTGATTCCAAAAGTCAACAAACCTTCGGCCTTTAATGATTTTAGACCAATATGGTTGTGTAACCTCTGCTACAAATGATTTCCAAAATTATTGCTAATAGACTTCGACGAATTCTCTCCAGAGTACTCTCAGAAGAGAAACTTGGTTTACTTAAGGTGCGGAAATTTTTGGATGCTATAGGAGCAACTCAAGAATGTCTGCACAACATTAGAGAAAGGGAGCTAAAAGAATTAATTCTTAAGATAGACTTGAAGAAGGCTTATGACTGTATTAGCTGGGACTATTTAAGGTTGGTATTTCATCAATGTGGTTTTGGTTTAAAGTCTTTGAATTGGATTATGGCATGTGTGGTTTCTACTACCTATGCTACCTTAATAAACGGAGAGGCAACAAGTTTTTTCAAAAGTAGCAAGGGTTTGAGACAGGGATGCCCACTATCTCCTTTACTATTTATTTTAGTAATGGAGGGGCTTAGTTTGGCTTTAAAGAAAGAAAAATCCGAAGGTCAGATTACAGGGATTAAAGTTGCTAGCATGATCAGGATCCTCCATTTACTTTTTGTGGACAACATGCTAATTATGACAAAATATTCTATAGCTGAGTGGGAGAATATACAAAATATTTTAAAAGTGTTCTGTCGAGCTTCAGGTTTAATCATAAACACCCAAAAGTCCATGGTTATGCATGCGGGTGTCGACCCTCGTTCTCTCCAAATAATTGGGGAAATTCTTGGATATTACATTAAAGATCTCAATGATGGTTTCAAATATTTGGGATATTTGATGAAACCGAGTAGTTATAAATCAGTGGATTGGCAGTGGTTAGTGGAGAGGTTCGAGACAAGGATAAATTTTTGGTGTAATAAGTGGCTCAGTTTGGGAGGTCGCCTGATTCTAATAAAAGTTGATCTCGAGAGCTTACCGGTCTATTGGTTGACATTATCCCATATATATGTATCAGTGCTAACTAAGCTTCGTAGACTTAGTTATGGTTATCTGTGGGTTGGAAATAAATCAAAGAAGTGCTACCACCTTTGTAAATGGAAATTAATATCAAAGCCTAAGCAACTGGGAGGCCGAGGCTTACATAACATTTTAATATTTTATAGAGCTCTAGCTACTAATACTTTATGGCGAGCTTTAATGAAGCTAGGGATTTGGCAAAGAGTTATCAAAGAAAAATATCTTCCTCATGTTCCAGTAAGTACTTGGTTAAGGTCGGTTGTGAACGTTACTCTTTTTGGATCACAAACTTGGAAGAATATCTTAAATACTCTACCAATTATCCTTGATAGAATAGTATGGTCTCTTGGCACAAGGAATGGAATCATTAGTGGCAGAGATTTTATCAGTGGATTGAATGAATCTTCTTTCTTATTGGAGGAATTGATTTGGGAATTAAACAAAAAGCATATTTTTTTCCTGTTTCAAGCAAGTCGACCTTCATCATTAAGTTTGTTGGCACAGAATTGGATCACGAGCAATGAGTTGAATTTGGAAGGGGGCTTGGGTTTTGAATGGGAAAACTACATGAATTTTCTTTTACATGCTAGCATTGTGCTAAAGGAACACCCTGATGAACTTAAGTGGGTAGGTGATGATAACAGTGGCCTTATATCTGTCAAAATTGTCTATAATACTCTATCAAATAAATTCTGGCTCGGAAAGCCAGAAGGATGGAGATTTCAATTATGGAAATGGAGCTGCCCATTAAGAATTAAACTCTTCCTATGGCTATTGTTGGAAAATAAGATTATCACTTGGGAAAACCTCCAGAGGAGAGGCTAGTTTGGTCTGGGCGTTTGTTGTCTGTGTGGAACAAATGAAGAGACAACTCAACATTTTTTGTTTAGTTTCCCTTTCACTGTTTATATCTGGGAAGAAGTTAAATAGAGGTTAAATTTAGGAACGGGCTGGAATGGGGTTTCTGTTGGTGAGTGCTTACAAAACTAGTCTTCTCAGAATAGATCAAACAGAGAGTTATCTCCTCACATCTGTTGGTTCATCTAGAAGGACAGGAACAAAAAAAAATTTGAAGGAAGATTACCCTCGGCAAATAGAATTCTATTTCTTGCTACACGATCCGATGCAGTGAAGAAAAACATCACAACAATTTCTTCAAAAAGAACCCAGTTGATAACTCTCCCTGTTGATAAGGTACTAGCATGGTTTGATGGGGCCTCGTAATGTAATGGAACTAGGTGCAAAGCTAGAGGAGTTATCAAATTAGATAGTATAGTGGAATATCGATGGACCTTAAACTGCATTTCAGGTACTAACACAAAGACAGAGCTTGTGGGAGCGTGGGTTTCCATCATGTTAGCAAAAAGTCTCGGTATTCAAGATCTACATTTGATGGGGCACTCAATGCTTGTTATAAACTGGCTTAAAGGCAGAGTAACATTATAGGTGGAAAATTTGGAGAGTTAGAAATATAGAAATACTGAATTATTGCCTTCTTTCAAGTCAATATATTTTGCACATGTCTTTCGGGATAATAATTCAGAAGCTGATGAGTTGTCAAAAGTAGTGTTGAACTCTCCGAGGGGTCACATATCATAGAACAAATGGTTTGATGGACTGGAGGGTCCTATAATATCCTCAAGTTATAACTTGTATTTTTCTATTATGAGCATAGTTTGGAGATCTCTGATAGGTTTTTTTATAAGGTACTTTTTTGAATCGGTTATCTACAAGATTGTGTAGTCCATGATGTTTTTATTTTGGATCTAGAATCCTTGTGGGGAAGATGTTTAGTTTCCTTTGGATGGGGTGTTTTGGACCTGTGATGGGACTATGAATGTAATGGTAGTCTAGAATTGTCAGTTATTTTATACATTTTTAGCGATGAGAGAGTCATTGTAAAAGGATTATATTATTATAAATATAATGTGCAATTTTCTCTGGAAAAAAAAAGGCACATACCATAGTTCCTTGTAAAGACCCCAATATTCTTTTGACAACCATAATGTTCTATATCCGGTCTATAAGATATCCCTACACCTCTATTATATGTCAACCTAGCTATGTATTGGATTTCCTCATGGGTTTTAGGACACATTTTATTATACAACTTAACGCCCACTTGGAAAGGTGTTTGTATTTCTTTACAATTCTCCATACCAAACTTACTAAGGATGTTCTCAATGTAATTCTTTTGATGAATCCATATATATATATTTTTCTATCCCTCCTTTCATCTATGCCAAAACAATAATGTACTACACAAGATCATATCAAATTCCTTAAACAAAAACAACTTGGTGTTTCTAACTACATATTATCACCAATTAGCAATCTATCATCCACATATAAGACAAAAATTACAAATGTATTGATTATTTCTTTGTAATAAACACAAATGTTAGGAGTACTTATAGTAAAACCTTTTTCTAGCACATACTTATCAATTTTTTTATATTATTCCCTTAGTAATTGTTTTAACTGATATAGTGATTTCTTCATCTCACACACCAAGTTCTCACCAATTCCTTCCACAAAGCCTTCTATATACCCTACGAATAATTGTTTCTTTAAGTCTCTCTAAGGAAATTTTGTTTCAACATCCATTTTCTCCACTTCTAAACCATAGGTTGTTGCTAAATCCAACAACTCCATAATATAAGTAATATTTTCTATCGCTGACATGGCCTTCTAGTTATCAATTCCTTGAATATGAGAATATACCTTTGCTACAAATCTTTATTTACATATATCAATAGTTCCATAAACTGTATACTTCTTTTTGAACTCATATTTTCAATCAAATATATTCATGTCATGTGGAACCTCTTCTAAAACCCATCCTCTATTTTATTTTAGGGATGCCATTTCTTTGGTCATTGCCTTTTTCCACTGCTCACTTTCAATACAATTTATATCCTCTTCAATACTTCACGCTCCTCACCAATGGAATATTACCACAAAAATAATAAAATTCTTCATTAGTTGTTGCGGGGAAATTCCCCTATGGTCGTGGGTAAACCATAACAGATTAGTGACTGTTTAAAGACCAACAAATTCCAAGAAAAGAAAAACAGAGAAGTTTGTAACTACTTTGATCAAAATAACTAACGATTGGCAAAGAAAGAGAAAATAACTTATGAGAGGTCCAATAGTTGATCTAGATACAAAGTTGGAAACTCTTACACTCCTCAATTGCTCCTTCCTAAACCTGTAAGACTTGCAAACACAAGACTACAAAGGAGGGTAGTTATCTTATAACTAACTCTAGTCAATTTGATAAAAAATAAAAATATTTTCAGCAATTAGTGTTCTAAATAAATATATATTCAAAAACAATGAACTAGATATAAAGAACACCAGAAATCGAAGGAATGTGTATCTTTATTATTAAAAAAACAAATTGAGGTGTATTTGTTATTTAATCTGCTACGACATTGGTCCTCAGGCAAACTCTAGGTCCCTCCACCCAAGCTACTTCACATGTGGTAAACCTCTGACTCCGATGCACGGACTAACCCAAAGAGAATCCAGGAAGATATCTTGATTAGATAGGGGAGTGCACAGAAATGGTTGGAAACAAGGGTTTCTAGGTGTAAGGACCAGAATAACAAGGCGAATTCAAGGTCTTGCAGACAAGGCAAGATTCAACAAACATGACTTTTCTTTTGGATTCATTACCCTTATCATCATAGTTAATGCTCTATTTATATCATCGCCAAGAAATTAGAGACTATTGGTACGGGTAAAAGGAGTTAGGAAACTAACCAAACCAAAAAACCAACGCGAGTTAGGAAACTAAATCCAATCCAACGCTAGAAATATATATATATATATATATATATATATATATGACATGTACGCGACTTTTCTTTTAGCAACCCATGTATATATGTGTTGTATAATTGTTAGGGTGCATACAAGTTCCAAAATATTATTTTTTTGCTAATCCATAGGAGGTATGGGGAAATGTTTTCTGCAAGTAGGATAAGGACAAGGCCAAAACCATCATCAATGCTTCAATGGAGGTAATTGATGCTATAACAGATGCCCCCTAATGTGTGAGTTCAAAAGAGAAACCGATGACCAAAATACATTATAAATCCTCAAGGTTTAAGAAGTGGTAAGCCAGGGTGAAGGTAACCAAAATATAATCTAGGAACAAGATCCAACATCAGAAACAAGTCAAAATACTCTATTCCCAAGGCATGCATACCCATGTTCAGGTGAGATGAAAAACATGATCGTCAAATAAAGTACATTGCAGATCCATGAAGCATGTATATGGCAAATAAATTATCATGGTCATGAATGAGGTACATAGTGGATCCATGTCAAATGAGATCATATCCACAAAATAGATACACAATGGATCTATGTCTCAAAATAAGTGAAGTATATAGGGAAACAAGAGCTAAATAATTGATCCTTCACAAGTTCTAATGTCAGAAGTGGAAAAGGTACTATCCAATGCAACTCACGAAACAACATAAAAGAGGTGATGCCACTACATTCTCGATGTCTTCAAATCAACTGTCATGGTACAAGTCTACACTATGAGAATAGATGTGTTGGATTCGAACACAGTGAGACACCGTTCGATTACCGATCATTGATGTATATCGTTAACAATTGAGAGACAACCCACCAATAATGATAATGGGCATCAAGGTACTTAGTACAATCTAACAAGTGTGAATATAGGAGCTGAAGTCAAACACTTGATAGAATATATCGATCAGGGGACATTGATGTATTCCCATTTTCAATAGCGAGGGAACCTACCACTAATGAATACAATCCCCAAGGTACTAATAAAGACTCTAGATCCCTATCCCAGAGAAAAATGTGTCAAAGTCGATAAGAAGAGATGCCCTGGAAGGAGGGAATTAAGGCATCCCCCATCATCCAACACGAGGAGAAGAAAAAGGACAAATATTTGGAATAAATAATATAAAAAGATTGAAAGTACCCACCATGAAGTACATATCTTGTGTGCACTAGATGGAAATAGTGCACGAAAGTGACCCTCTGGATAGTAGGAAATAATGAAGACAACCAAAAAAGGAGAGGAAACCACCAATGAGGACAAATGAAATCTAGGTTAGTAGACAAATCCAAATGTGTGAATAATTTTCTTACTGTCGAATACAAGGGAAACCACTCAGTCAGTAACCAATGAAGAAATTTCATTTGTTGAGCACAAGGTCACCTATCAATGATGTAAATAGGGCCAGGGTGTGACTCTAGTTCGAACTCTTAGAGAAATGTGTAATAGTTGATAAGAGCTTGACCCGCCAACAGGAAGTCAATGGGGACCATTTTTACTGGCACGAGTATAGGAAAACGATTCTTGTGATTCTAAGAAGTACTTGACATATGAGAAGGTTGAATTGCAAATTCAGGAATTCTATGGAATGGATCACATATGCTAAACTTCCTTTGAACAAAAGCATGACACAATAGAGTGATTGAGGGAGGTATCATGGAATGAAAATGAATATTGACATAAGTTAGTGATGCAGGAAGCATAAAAAAACTATCCAAAGTGACTGGAAGAATAACCAGTTGGAGGAGTAACAACCAGTTGGAGGAGTAACAACTCTATGTAACTGGTTCGATTTACTAAAGCCGCACTAAACCCAATTTTTTGAGACCAGACTCGAAATTTTATACTTTGTTCGAAGGAAACTCGACTTCTGCCAATAACTAAAATAAGACTCTTTCCCACACTCTTTTTTTGTATTTTTCATATTGCAAATCATGAAAAAGAATAAACATAGGAAACGAGTGTCACAGACAAGAAAATTATTTCCAAGTCCAAGGATCATACCTATGCTCAATGCAAGGAAACACGTGCAGGACATGGACACTCGAGGGAATGTTTCCTCCTAGGATATAGGTTTCAAGTTACAAAGGATAATATCGAAAGGATAACAACTGATGAGAATGCATAATCAAATGTATGAGCAACAAGAAGTTGAATCTTGCATTAGGCTCTAAAGTGTAAGCGATAAATATGCAATGCAATTACAATTAAAGACACAAGTATGGGAGCCCCACGGGTAAAATTTCAAAATAATATTGAGAAGAATATGAGGCTTTAATGCAATGTCATGATGGGACTAAGCAAGACTCTCGAACCTAAGAAAATACTTTAGCATGCGCACTAAAAGTTAAATCAAGGTGCTATTATGGATGCCCATGAACGATGGGCTCTACCACAAACAAAATGACACTTAGTATCAGTGGGAGAAGGCTTTTTTTTCCAGTAAGTGGGGTCGAAGCTAAGGAAAATGTATAAAAATTCATTGATTGTGCATAATTCACCTACCCTATATGCTAGTGACGAAAACATTACTTTAAAACAGTCAAAATAATGGACTGACAGATATGAAAAACGTCATTTTTAATCATCTTCCTTGAAAAAAATAGACTCAAATGGTTATATTATTCAAAAAATTGGTTCATTAGGTGTGTAAAACTGAAATATAGTAAACAAATTTACAAAATGTTGGTAAAAATTCATTAAAATAGACAAAATTTACCCAAATTACCCTTTCATTCGAGTTTTTACCGATATAGTGAAAATTGAGTAAAAAACCCTTTTATCTTTTAGTGACCATTACGAGAGCTACAGGGATTGGATTCAAGCACCATATAAACCAAGTTAGTAAGTTCTTGACCCTCTTCAATTTCATCCATGCATTTTTCTATTTTTGCAAATTTTTCATTAGTATTTTGAGTTTTTAAAAGAGGGTGGACTTGTACACGTCCCCCTTTGGCATGGGGTGCATACAAGTGGTTCTATAGACACCTTTATTTAACAAAAAAGTGTATATACACAGCTGTCATCAAAGAAAAGTACATATATGTACACAAATGTGGAAAAATAAAAAACTGACCCTTCTTTTCTTCTTGCAGATTTCAAGATGGTGACATAATGGAGGGAAAGAGAACATAAGGATATTGATAACCAAGTCAGAGATAATTTGGAGGCCTTGGAATCCCTCCTTCAATGTG
The DNA here is from genome assembly GCA_010110895.2 of Picea sitchensis. Lineage (NCBI taxonomy): Eukaryota > Viridiplantae > Streptophyta > Pinopsida > Pinales > Pinaceae > Picea > Picea sitchensis. The sequence goes on along the minus strand of SNQJ01S0024554.1, from coordinate 85,681 downwards.
ACGTAAGAAACTTTTATGAGTTCCCTAACATGCGAGCTCAAAAGAGGTTGTTGCAACTTCTCATTAGCTACTAGGAGTGGGATGTTGGTGCACTCATGCTCGACGGTGAATATGTAAAAATAGAGGTTGAAGTCATCTATTTTATCATAGGGCTCTCATGACGAGGTGAAGTGGAATACCTATGTACTCAAGGGGGAGTGGGCATGACTATTGAGGAGTACATTTCCCTCTATTGTACCCCAAGGACACAGCGAGTTGGGAATGAGGTCCCAATCCAAAACATCGAGAACCTCATCCTGGAATTTATAGTACTAACCATCGTGAGTATTACAGGATCCAAAGTGTTACACAAAGAACACATACCACATATTTTCTATTTCGTAGAGTTCTTACAGGCTATTATTTATGACTGGAGTACATCACTATTGTAGAGAATGAAGACTCAACTCATAGAATGCAAGCAAGGGAAAATGAAAAACAATGGATATGAAAGTATCCTATACAACTTATTCTTCAAGAGGGTGCCTATGATGAGACTAAGAATATTTATGGTGCCAGAGAAGCTTCATGAACCATGTATGATATGATGGTTCATATTGATGTGACAACTAGGAGGTGGGTGTATGACAAATCCATATGATGAAGCCTTCTTTGATTGGTGGAAATGCTAAATCATAGCCATTGAGGACTATCCCTATAAAGGGATAAGATTCATAAAGGACTCAAACATGAATGTTTCTCCTGGTGTTTCACTTGGAAAGATATTTAAACAATCTTTTTAAATTTTGAAAACTATTTATTTTTTATTGATTTTATTTATAAAGCTCTCAAGAGATAAACTAAAATAAAAAAATTTAGTGTGGATAACAGGGCTCACAAAATGACATGAACGTGCAAACATTGGACCGAAGAGGATTGAGGGATACCCTCTCCATTGTCGTAGAGGACGTGGTATGGAGAATCTAGGTGGGGACACTGAGAGAACCCTTCAGAATGTCCAGAGGAATCTGAAACGATTGACACACCAGATACCTATGGTTCAGATAGAGGACCTACTAGAGCACATGCAACAACAAGTTGTCCCAGTTCCATGGGCATGGGTGTGGCTCTTCTGGCATTTAACCATTTTTGTATTCTATTACAGAGACACGCATGCGAGGGAGGGGCCCTCAACATAGACTTAATATCATTATAGCATGGTATTGGTATATATATAGACATTCAGGGTTAGAAGCCTGATTTTGTAACTTATGACCCACAGTTTTTGTACTTAGTGAACATTAAAGTAATATATATACATATCTTTTTTCCTTGGTATATGTAACACACCCACTACCATAATTCAAAATTTTTGGTTGATATCTCAATAACGAGAATCCCCGGAGCATGTAGCAGCGAAATGCCAAACCTCGAGTCACCGGTCTTCTATTTACCTACTCGACTCTCCGTACGTAACCGTGGTCTCATGTCTCTTTCCGTCAGGATTTCTGTTTCCCAACAATACCCACGCGCTTAAATGCCCGTTAGCCTTCTAGGCTAAGTTCTTGATTCGCATGACCTCCTCTATATGACCACGGTCATAACTCCCATCGGGGCTACAGGGTTTCAAATGTCAAAATTCATTCACCCCAAGACTCGCGATCCTTCGATTGTGCCCCTAGCGCATTAGCCCTCCAGGCTAAGCATGTGGTCCATGTGACCACTACCCTGGAATCGTAGTTAAACCTCTATGCCGGGGTTTCGGGGTTTTCGATGTCGATGTGCATGCAAACCTCTTGTCATCAGAACCCCCGATTCCCCGATGCACAGTTTCATCGATGCGCGCCCCTTCTACCCTGGTTCCTAGTGCATATGACCAGAATTCATAAGACCACTACCAAGTGTCCTCAAGCAACCCTCTCGTAGGATTTTGACACCTGCCACATGTCCTCCACTATCTCCCACTATGGCCCACATGGCTCTCCCATCGGGATATCGCGGATCGCGATTCCAAAGTGTGGGAGTTTCTTACCTCCGGAAAATTCGATGCCTCGAGCTCCGACTCTTCAGGATCTGTTGACACGTGTCCCACCCAATGGACGGTTCTGATATTGTCGGTAAATCGCGGATTGCGATTCCGTATGACAAGATTTCTTTGTGCCCAAAAACTCCTATTCTCCGATTCCCGACTCCTCGGGATCTTCTGACACGCGTCCCAAATAATGGGTGGTCCTGGTCTCATCAGCATATCGCGCCTCGTGACTTCGCAGCTTCTGTTGCAAAGATCATGGGATTCAACCTACGAAACCCCGATACACGATCCAACGTGTAGATCCGACGATTCTCCTGCGACCCGAATCCAACGGCTACCCTTCTTTCTCGCTCCTCACGTCTTGTGACTTGGAGCACCAAATGCTTGGAACCTTACCCTGCGAACCTCCAAGTTCACGAGATCCTTGGATCTCTGCCACCTATCCTCCTCGTATGGACGGCTCTGATCCTCTCGTGGCTTCACCACTCGCGACTTGGAGCATCCAACTTTTGGACTCCTACCCCGCGAACCTCCGAGCTCACGAGATCCCTGGATCTTCTGCCACCTGTCCTCCTTGGATGGATGACTCTGATCCTCTCATGGCTTCGCCACTCGCGACTTGGAGCATCCAACTTTTGGACTCCTATTCCGTGAACCTTCAAGCTCATGAGATTCCTGGATCTTCTGCCACCTGTCCTCCTCGGATGGACGGCTTTGATCCTCTCGTGGCTTCACCACTCGTGACTTGGAGCATCCAACTTTTAGACTCCTACCCCATGAACCTCTGAGCTCACGAGATCCCTGGATCTTCTACCACCTCTCCTCCTCAGATGGATGGATCTGATCCTCTCATGGCTTCGCCACTCGCGACTTGGAGCATCCAACTTTTGGACTCCTATTCCACGAACCTCCGAGCTCACGAGTTCCCGGGATCTTTGCCACCTGTCCTCCTCGGATGGATGGCTCTGATCCTCTTGCCCCTATTCACGAGCCTTAACCCTTGTCTCTCTCCCTTTGGATCTAACAATTGTCGGGTTTCCTAGCTAAGATCTAACGGTTCAGATCAGTCCCGATGCCGCGCCCTTTCCTACTTCTCTTTGGACGTGGAAAAACCAATGGTCTAGATATTCTCATGGAGCATGGGGGTCTACGATTCAGATTTCCTCGCTATTCATGAAGATAGAGGTAAAAGGGTTAAGGCAATTAATGCCCTCATTC
>SNQJ01S0024554.1:71857-82415 GCA_010110895.2 Picea sitchensis | reverse complement strand
CTCCTACCCCGCGAACCTCCAAGCTCACGAGATTCCTGGATCTTCTGCCACCTGTCCTCCTCGGATGGATGGCTTTGATACTCTTGTGGCTTCACCACTCACGACTTGGAGCATCCAACTTTTGGACTCCTACCCCGCGAACCTCCGAGCTCACGAGATTCCTGGATATTCTGCCACCTGTCCTCCTCGGATGGACGGCTCGGATCCTTTTTTCCCCTATTCACGAGGCTTGACCCTCGTCTATCTCTCTATGGATCTAACGACTATCGAGTTTCCTAGCTAAGATCTAACGGTTCAAATCGGTCCTGATGCCGTGCCCTTTCCTACTGCTGTTTGGATGTGGAAAAACCAACGGTCCAGATGTTCTCATGGAGTCTGGGGGTCTACGATTCAGATTTCCTCACTCTTCATGAAGGTAGAGGAAAAAGGGTTAATGGCACTTAACTCCCTCGTTTATTCCATCAATTTAACGGTCGTGAATGACTGCAGACTGTCCGACGGAATCTCATCCGTCAATCAATACTTATCCCTATGCTCCTACTTCGGGATTTAAGAGGGTCGTTCCTCTTTATACAGGGTTGCTAAGACTTGTGTGTTCAAGTCCCTTTTCTAGGTCCTTTGTGAATATTTCTAAGGATGAAATCTCTGTGAAGAGATCTGTACTGGGCATCCCTGGAGGCGGTTAAGGGAAAGCAACTTCCCGAGAACGGGTTGGGAACCTAACTTAGCTCAATTCTAGGCATAAATAAAATTGCTTTGTCCACGCACATCATGCGTGGTTCCCTCTATTATGAGCATATATCTATTCATTCTTATCAAACACTGCACATACATTCTTACACAGAAATCATTCATAATTTCACAGTTCTATGAACATATACTTATATACATCGTTCTATAAATTTCAAGATGCAAATATGTAAAACACTTATCTGAAAATAACACCAGAAATGGGTGCTACTGCTGAGAGGGGTGCTTGTTTCCACCCAAATGTAGGCTCAGCGACTCCCAATGGATTTACCACTAACCACCCCCGAGTTGAGACCACGATGCTCTGAGACTGCGTCTCTCTATCTGCCAGTGACTAGGAGCGAAGGTTGCAATCCTCCCTCTCTGCTATCACTCACTCTGCATAAAAACTGCCAGAGTTCCCCTTGCATCTCCCTTTCAATCGTCTCTTCCATACGCCTTATCCTCTCGCGAGGTTGCGTGTGGCACGATTACCCTCGCGTCGATCAGGCCTGACGGCTCTACGGATGGGCAGTTCACCATCCCATCCCTCATCAAGCCGCCTACCTACCAACCTGCGAGACATTAAATTTGGGGGTCAGCGAGCCACTTTTGGTTCTCTGGTCCAGTGGAGTCCAAATACGGTATTAATTCTCGGTGGAAGTTAACGCCACCTTTTCAGGTGCCTTCCACCGCCATCGTGGTCTCTTTTCTGCACATCCCCNGCAATAAATTCAGAATGTTATTCACATTCATTGACCTCTTCCTGTAGGTCCATTTACATCACATATTCATACTTATGAGTTTGCCATAGTCCTTGGCCAGTCCAGTTATATTTACAAACTAGGGGAAACAGGGTGTTACAGTATACTTATGACCTGTTGGAGATACCAATCTCCTCAATTGAGCACCATATCACAAGATGTAGGAACCAACCTATTGGAGACACCAATATCATCAACTTGACTTCTTAGATTCACTTCTTCTTAAATAGTCAATAGTACAAAATCTTCTCTTTACATCAAGCCTTGACCTACACAAATCTGTTATTTCACCAACTTCTCTATCTTTACTATAATTTCCATGACAATATCCACCTGGTCATAATCAGTAAGACTTCAAATTTTCTTGGTTTTACCTTGCACCTCCCTGCCAGCCTTAGATGATGACATTTCCTTCTCTTTCATTCTCTAGTATCCTAAAACCTCAGAGCCTTAGCTTCCACATCAACTATATATACTCTCACCACTCTTCATCAAAACGTTCAGATCATCATTATTTATACACAAATCCTATAAACTAAATCATTTGTGCACATACCAACAAATCGTGCTCATGGGGTCGGATCTAAATCCTTTGATACTTCTTTAAATTAGGGATGCTAATGAATCCTTTTGAAACCAATACAAATTCCACTCATTTTGGCACGTTATGTTCACAACTTATTGATTTATTGGGGCCAGGGGATTATGAAACTCACAACAAAAACCTCAACACTTAGCAACCGCAGGATCAATCCATGATTGAATCTCAACCGTCGATCTTCCAACTTGTTTTCCACCAAAACATTAACTAGGCCACCAGGCACTAGGTGGTACCATTTTCAACCATGTAACGTTATAACTGGACATCAAAGTGTTGGTTATACCAAACCACTGGAACACCAGGACATTGATCTCTTCAAGCGTGTACGCATCACCTTTTGACCTCAAAGTATAACAACCATTAAATCATGTCTTAGATTAATTTGTGACCATCAATATGTTCACTGGCCAAAGGAACACACAACAAAACCATGAAGCACAACAATCATCAGATCAATATAGGATTAGATAATGACCATTGATATGAATGGTCAAATTCACCAAAATGTTAACCGAGTTACTGGGAAATCGAGCCACCAGGACACTGGAATACCGGGCCTCTGGGACTTTATCCACACATTTATAAAAATCACTCTGATCCAGTCATCTAATATAGTGGGACCCATGACTAAAACTTAACTCCTTGCGTCGAGTTTTGTATCTCTTCCATTCAGACTAAAATTATGCGATAACTCTTTTGAAATATAAAGTCATTAAAACCATTTTTCCTTGTGAATGTGGGATATAGATATTGTCGCTATTTACTTTGATTTGGCTAATTTGGACATCAAGAACTGGTACCTTCCTTACCAGGAACATTGTTTCTCAGACCTTCAATGGGGTCATCTCATCCAATCATACAACTCATCCTCCTACATGTGTAGCCCGAATTCATTTTCATTAATTATTCACACTCATTCATCTCGCCTTCATTCACGATTCACAATAAACACATAAAAACCTTGCAAAAACTCAACAACACATAGGGAAATTCATACACACTACTTATATGCATAATTACAATCATTCTATTAAAATTCACTCTTCTCTCCTTCCGTTGTTTCGTCTAGTTCACAATATGGATGCTTCATGATATTCTCTTTGGCCTTAGTAGTCTCCCCCTTGCATTTGACATCAATGACAACAATATTTCCAACAATGTGGTCATCATTTCCATGGGTTTGGTATGGATCTTGCAATGGGAACCCAAATTGGGGGGCTACAACTGGCTTGGGGATGGTGTTGTAGTCTTGATGTAGGCTTCCTGCCCCCATGCATTCCCAATGCCTATCTAGTCATTCTTACTAGTTAGTTGCCCCTTCATTTTCTATCACATATGTTAGTTTGTTGGTTGAGCAGCTAACATGAGAGGGGATTGTTACCTCGATCAAGGGTAATAAACATTGGAGTCTTTCCAATCCCCCTTCCATCCTCCAACTTGAAGATATATTGTTGATGCCTAAGCCATGCATGATTTTTCCCAGGGTTCAGACAATGATAAGATAGTCTCCTTCCACTATTATTTTTCTAAATCCTTCTTTTGAAGCCCTGAGTTTGGATTCATTGTTTGTGGCAATTCATAACCCTTCGGCATAAACTATGATTATGTCACCTTGCTTATCCTTGAAGACTCCTCCCATTATTTCCAGCCCTATATTCCCTTTGGATGCTCCATCGAAGTTTAGTTTGACAAATCCATCTTGTGGGGGATACCAAATTGTAGGAGATGAGGAGTTGGTGTGAGGTGTATTGTTCATTGTAACATGAGTGTTTTTATTTAAACAAAGGAATCCAAAATGATAGATTCAATGGGGAAGTAGTTATAGTCTTGATCAGACCAAGACATTGTTAGGATTGTTTCTCTTATATGATTTTGAACCTGAAGCAAGATGTGGTTAGTGTCTATTTTAGTGCCTTTAAATATTCTTTGATTCCTTTCTTTCCATACTTCCCATACGAAAAAACCTAGAAGCCATTTCCAAGCTCTTGTTAGGAAAGTATTGGAAAATTCCATCTCGTTCCATTGATATATGCTTGAAAACATGTTAGTTCTAACTCAGGCTGATTTTCTAAAAGTAGCTACACTTCGGTCCCATTGGGATGAAGAAAACATAAAAGTATTGAGAATATGCTAAGTTGTCTTCCCCTCATGCTGAAAAATGGAACAGATGGTTGGTCGAATAAAACCCCTTTTCTATAAGTTCTCCCATGTTAAGATTTTATTCTTTGTTGGAAGCCATAGGAAGAATGAAATTTTAGGCCAAAGGTTTTCTTCCATATATGTTGTAATATATTTCGAGGAGAAGAGTGATGTGTTGTGATAAAATTTTAGGCCTCTTTGATGGTGAATCTACCTTTATAAGTATGCCCCCAACGAAGTTTGTCCACCACCTTGTGCTTCATGATTTTTTTATTATTATTGAGCTCTTCCCATAATTCTTCCCATTGTGTTTGGTATTCATTATGTGGCCTTGGTTCACTTGGAATCCATGTTCTCCATTGAATGTTTGATGATTTCTCTTCCTAGTATTTCCAAATACATATTTTACCTTGGGATTTTAGATGATCTCTTAGAGGTTGAAGATTGTCCTTTTTCCCCCAAGCCGAAAGATGTTGGTAGGAATCATCCCAGAATAGTGTATGTTTTCCACCATGCACCTCCCAAAAGAAGTGTTGTTGTATTATGCTTTTGTTATGCCATGTTGTGTTCCATATGGTGGAGCCATTTATGTTTCCATCCAGCCTTATGAGGTTTTGATCCTCCATTTGTAGGTTGTACTTTCGCTTCCAAATCTTTCCCCACATGTCATTTTTTCTTTGGAGTCATCACCACTAGGTTTTCACTCCTAGGATTTCACTTAAAGTGTCTGGGTCTCTTAGTCCTAGTCCTCCTGCCATCTTGGGTTGACACACCTTGTCCTAACTGACTAGATCCCATTTCTTTTCTTTTTTTTCTCCCCCCCATAGTTATTTTTTTTGCATATTTCTGACCACTTTGATGATAGATTTGGGGGCCACCAACATTGAGATGAGGTAAAGAGGCATTGCTTGCAGGACTGATTTTAATAGAAAAAGATGGGTGGGGAAATTCAAAGAGAGGAGGGTCCAAATGGCTACTTTCATTTCCATATTGACTAGAAGATCTTCCCATGTGGCATTTTTAAGGCATTTGTTGTTAGGGGAGCACCAAGATACTTGGATGGGAGAGAGTTGCATTGAAATCCTAGGATTTTGGAAATATTGTTTTGAATGACAATGTGAGTGTTAAACAAAACTATTTGTGACCTACCTTGATTGATGGTTGTTCCAAAAGCTTCCATAAATTCTGCTAGCACCTGTTTTATTTCTATTGCTTCTCAAATAGTAGGGATGCCAATTAACATTGTGTCATCAACAAATTGTTGATGAGAAACAGGAAAATTGTCTCCATGAAGGAAAAGTCTCGTTATTTTCTTTTGAGAAACTGTCGCCTTTAGATCCTTGCCTAAACCTTCCTTCATTAGAATAAAAAGGAAGGTTTAAAGAAGATCACCTTGTTGAATTCCACAAGAGGGAGAGAAATTTGAAGAATGGGAGCCATTGACCAGAATTGAAAAGAAATAAGAGCAGGTGAGGGACATGATCGAGATGACCCAAGTAGGAGAGAATCCAAAGGCAAGGAGAGTATGATAAATGTATTTCCAATTTGATTTATCAAAGGATTTAGACATATCCATCTTGATTAACATGCTCGTCGTTTAAGTGGTTTTTAGAGAATGAATCATTTCATGGGCTAGGATAATTCCATCCAGGATTTGGAAACCTTCCACATAGCTCATTTGTTCCTAGGAAATGAGGTGCGGGAGGAGGGGCTTAAGTCTATCAACAATTACATTGGTGATAATTATATAGACTACATTATAGAGGGAAATAGGTCTGAATTTTCTAGGATCTTCAACTTTATATTCTTTCAGGATAAGATCTAGGAAGGTGGCATGGAGGGATGGAAGTACCTTAAGGAATTTTTGAGACCTTATACCAAATAAAGTACATCATACTTGATGATGGGAGATAAGGATTCCAAGNCCAGCCCTGGGGATTTCCCTTTGGGCATTTCCAGTACTGCTTGTTCAATCTCTTCAATGGTAGTCAGTCTGAGGAGAAATTCATTCTATTCTTGGGACACCAATTTCAATATGTTACTTTTTAGTTTGTTGTTTTCCTCCATTTATTTTGTTGATGTCCCTATTTAGTTTTAATAGAGGTTATGTGGTTTTGTTGCCTTCTATGGATAGTGGATCTATGGAAATTTTTTGTGTTGTTATCTCCTTCTTTGAGACATTGTACTTGTGATGTTTATTTCGAGAGAGTTTCTTCATGTTTGTCTCTAATATCTATATGAGTTTCCATGTATGTTCGTTTTTGCTTCTAGTTTTTCTTCTCCTTAATTTTTTTTCTAAAGACCTCCTTGTTCCATTTTCTGAGTTGTGATTTAATCTATTTCAAGAATTTTGGAAAGGGATACATTGGAATGCTTTGGATGTGTTGCGTTTCTTGCCACCAACAATCAATGTTTTCTAGGAAAGAGTGGTGATCTATCCAATAATATTCAAACCTAAATGGTATGAGAGTATCATACCATTAAAGGTATCATATGATTAAAGGTATAAAAATAGTATTAGGTCAAGCTTAATTTGCCAGTGGTCTAAGCCAGAACAAGATAGAGAATTTGAGGTAAAGACCAATTAAAGGGAGAGAGTATGAGATGAGGAGCCTATCCATCCTTGAGGCGACCTATTTGTCTCCTTTGCAACGATTGTTCCAGGTCTGAACACCATTGGAAGACGACAAATCAATTAATTTGACATTGGTGATAATATCTTTAAGTTTAAGAGAGGCTTGAAATAACTTACGGATGCCTCATCCTTTTTTATCCAGGGAGGTAATTATGTGGAAATCCCCTCCTATAATAAAGTGATTATCACCTATGATCATTTTGAGGGATTGAATGGAGTTAATAAAGAGGTATTTTTTGGGGGCAGAGGGCGGTCCATAAACGTTGGTGATGAATCCAAAGGAAGTTGTTATGATGATTAAAAAGTGGGAAAACAAAGTTCTTGAGGTAGAGAAGAAGGAAGTCAACGTGATTTCAGCTGGAGTCCACAGGATTGAAAGTCCTACCGCAACATCTTGAGCATCAATGATAATGAATTGGGAATGTTTCCAAAATTTAGAGTCAAGAGAATCAAGGATATTGCTAGGGAAGTTGGTTTCTTGTAAGAGGATCACAGTAGGTTTTACTTTTCTAATGATTTTTTCATCATTCGGTGTTTTGTTTTTCCATTGAGGCCCTTGATATTTTAGGAAAGAATCTTCATGAACACTAACTAGTGGGGGTTGAACGGAAATGTATCAATAATCAAGGTGATCCTTCCTGAGTTGACCATCATTTCACCTGGTTCTTGGAGAATTTTTTTATTACTTATACTTTGTTTCTTTTCCTTCTTGTCTTGTATGGATGGATATTTTGCAGTATGAGTTTTAACACCAAGATATGAGGTGGAGAAAGAGGGATTACCTTTTGATTGAGTTGAGTGTTGATATTTGCTTCTCATGAGGGCCTATTTTACCATTTGTATATGTCGTTCTAGGATTGAGTTTGGGTCTTTCTACCTCCAAGATGTCTCTAGGGACTGTAGATCTAGCTCTGTCAGCTCCATGTCCTCTCCATCTTCTGATTCACCTTTGTTCTCTCCTTCATTTATCATTTCTATGTATGTATCTTTCATCTCCTTCTCAGTTTTCCCCATAATTTTCTTGTGTTTTGTTTGTTCTTCATGGTCTACATCCGTGCTTTGAGTTTACTCCTTAATAATTAGTCTTCTACGATTGGATTTGTATATTTTTGACATTCCCCCTGAGTGGTATCGAGGGATTTGAATTGGTTGTTGGTTTGAATGCTGGCCTGATTGGGCGGGGCTAACGATTTTCTTGGATTTTTCCTTATGGTGTTCATTGCTTCAAATCCTTCAGCATCTTTTCCTAGGTCGGTATTTACATTAGGTTGATGTTTTCTTAGTGGGAAATCTTTGAATAAATGGTATTACTCATGACATTTTCTACACCAGAATGGGATGTGATCATAGTCTAATGGTTGGAGCCATTCAAAATCTTGATAAAAGAGACACATGGAGTTTGTGAGTGCTTGAGAGACATTGAGGTAAGAACATATTGTTGTATAAGAGGTATATCTACCTTTTTTAGTGAATTATGAAACTTTATAAAAAGATCCCAAGGCATTTTCAATTCCTTCCAGAATTTTCTCTTCCCAAAATTCCCGCAGAAAAGAATAAAGTCGAATCCTGATTGAGGCGATAGTGAAATATTCCTTGTTTGGGATGAAATTTGTATAGTGTTGTTGATTTGAATAAGTATGGTCTGTTTTGGAAGACTTTGTCCTTGTCCTCTAGGCTATTAAATATTGCGGTAAAAAATTCCTCTTAGGCCCTAGTTTGAGCATGATCTCACCCTTCAACTTCCAGTGGGTATGGATCCACCATTCTAGGACCTTCTCTGAGGGTCAGATTCCCATAAACTTACCTATGACAGTGTGGTATTGCATATGTTCGATATATTGTTCTATTCAGATGGATGTAATATCATATTCTAGGAATTCATCTGTTGTCGGGATACATCTTCCAGATCTCCGTTGGCTGCTTCTTTCCTAGTTCAGGGTTAAACCCGTGGATTTTTCTTCACCTGCATTTTATTTCCCTGCTCCTACTGCTCCCTTTTTTTTTGTTTGACACACTCTGCTTTCTATACCCTTGTGCATTGTGGTTGGATCTTGATAGAATTTAGGGTAAAGTTGAAAACAATAGTCTCTTTTTAAATTTAATGCAAAACAACTTAGATCTAGAACATAGTCAGAGATAGCAGCATAGAAGAACAGATCTATGGTATATAGTGGCAGCAGTAGTTCGGAAAATATATCAGATCTAACAGTAGTCCTTGATTCAAAATTCAGAAAACAAATGACCTAGATCATAGATAGTGTTAATAATTCCTTAAATGTACCAGTTGATCCATACAACAACAGATCTATACCAACAGATTTATAAAAGTTCTGGAACTATAATCAAACAGTAAACAAGGAGAACATATGATAGATCTAAACACTACTTTATTCAATAGAACAATTTTATAGTAAAATCAGATATGAAAACTAGAAGCAACAAGTAGAGAACATACCTGGTACCAGCCTTACCTCTGAAGATAGCACAACACCACAAAAGATATAGGTCCTGAAAGTTATGCTTAGACAAAGGTTCAGTTCATGGATCTACACAAGATCTTTTATGCCAAGATTGAAGGAACTTTCAAGCCACCAAGCTTAGGGTTTCTGGAACAAAGACACCAAGGACCCAAACCCTACCCAGCCAAAGATTTTACCAAGAAAAACTCCAGATCTATACACACAAGACTAGATGGCAGATCTGAGTTATGTTTGTACCCTTAAATGAAATCCCATAGCAGAGATAGGATCCAGCACTCACAACAGCCAATTCCACATTAGGATATAATGTGGCACCCTTAGCACACAGTCTACAGCAAGTATACAGCAGCAAAGGACGCAACACTCCTCCACAACAGCAAGAACTAGGTAGCGGCACCCTGCAATAACTACGGCAGCTACAGCAAAGGGATGGACCAGTTGGATGGGAGGTCACGACAGCTAGTAAGAGGGAGCGATACTCAGCGGAGTAGGCACAAGACAGCATGGTAATGCTTCTCAGATAGGCCGCATCACCCTTCAGCAGAACACAACGATACTAGGACAGAGGCCGCTCCACACTTCAGCAATGCAACATCAGATGACTGAGGCCACAGACAAGAATAACCCCACGCTAGCACAAGTAGAATAGTTGAATGTATTTTGGAGTAGAGGGGAGAGTCTATTAAATAGTAAAAGGTTAGGGAAGGGGGTTAATTTAGAAATTAATATTAGTCACATGTTTAAATTTTACATTTAAACATGTGATCATTAACTTTAAGTTTAACCCCAAAAATAAAACAACAAAAACCCACAACCAATTAAAAAAAGCCCACAACAAGGGTAAGGGGGGTTTACAAAGCCCACAACCAATTAAACAAGGGTAAGGGGGGTTTACAAAGCCCACAACCAATTAAACAAGGGTAAGGGGGGTTTACAAAGTGGCATTACTCATTCCTTCAAATCATATGGTGAACCTATTACTTTATCATCACTGCATATGGGACTTTATCCCTCTTGTGGTTATGTCCTTCTTCAAGGAAGGTCATGTACCATCAAGTACTTGATTAAAATCAAGTATCCCCAGGAAAAGTCCTGGGGTCTTATCCACCAAGGTCAGAGACCAAGGATCAACCCAAGCGTTGAAGCAAAGATTCCCTGGAACACATCCAGGGGCCCTAGAACACATCTAGGGACTTATATCATCAACCAC